>SSNP01000053.1:3169093-3224865 GCA_006937955.1 Pachypanchax playfairii
CTAGAACCCTCTACAGGAGATCCTTCCTGTCTACAGCTAGAACCCTCTACAGGAGATCCTTCCTGTCCACAGCTAGAACCCTCTACAGGAGATCCTTCCTGTCCACACCTAGAACCCTCTACAGGAGATCCTTCCTGTCCACAGCTAGAACCCTCTAGAATGACTCTCAAAAGAAACACTACTAGAACATCTAATTTACCTTCAGGGATCATGACGTCTGACTGACTTGAATTGTTAATGTAAAAATCCAAAACACGTGATGTTAGTTTTAAAATTTTCAGTTTAATTAAATTTCACTAGATATTAAGTTTGAAATCTGATGTATAAAACAAATGTTAGTTTGTTTTCTTTATTTTTCAGATAGTTTCTAGTTTTTTAATGTCAATGCAATAAAAGCTTATTTTAACTGAAATCTGATCATTTAAATCAAAGTTTGGACACCTGAGATGAAGATCAGGAAGATATTTTATATAAACATTTAAAAGTTTATACTCTTTAGTTTCCTACTCACATCGAGGGTGTGATCATTCTGAAACTGGAGATTTTGTTGCTTTGCCATTCTACAGACATGAAACAGGAAAAAACTACCTGGAAATGAACTGTAGAACATCATATATTTCATGTGAGCACACAACAAATAAATTAAAACTAGAAATTATTTCAATATTTTATTGAAGTATGCAAATAGCCAGTCCACCATTACACACATAATTAGATTCTGTAGATAGAAGACAAACCAATAAAATGTAAAAACAGTTTTAATTGGTTCAAAGCTGCAGGAGATTATAATCTTATAGAATTAAACATTTTATAGATGTTTCTGCTTTAGATCATAGTGTTACATAAAGCAGCAGCTTGGCAGCTGCAGTACCAAACCATCTGTTTGCTTTCTTAAACAGAAAACTGAAAAATTCAGTTGTGTAAAAAGATCAAACCTTTTTAGATTACAAGTTGCACACAAAGATTATAAAACAAATTTCATTCATTAAAATTCACCCAAAATTTAACCCTTTAAAGAAAACCCTTTCTTTACTTAACCCAAGTATAGAAAAAAGATGATGACATAAGCAATTTTAGGATTCAGTTGAGGGCAGCAGCTGATATTGGATCTTTGATGTTTTGGTTTTGTAGATGAGCACGCCACAGATCATACCAGCAACAGCCAGAACACATCCGGCGATGAACACCAGGTTCAGGTTCAGGTTACCTGCTGGAGAAGAGAGGGACACTGATTGAATACAGTCCACACTGTAACTGGGGATCAAAGCATTCAACACTAGTTTCCTTACCTGAGACTCCACTGGGTTCTGCTGACCTCTTCAGGCGAAGAGGACCCTGGGAAACAAAGTGCTGTCCGCTCTGGATCGGGGCGTCTCTCTTACGGCGCACGGCCATGCCGTTTGAGCGTGTGGAGTTCATGCATCCCTGTGAGCACCTGGTGTTGGGGTTTCCTGCTTCACACATCATGACCGAACAGCTGATGTACACCTGGAGACAAAAAGAAACACGGCTGTTAAACCAGGTGTCCTCTATCTAGTGGACGAATGCAGTCAGACACGACCATGATCGTTTTGGCTCGACCTGCAGAAACTCAGACATCTTTTATAAGATCTGCTAAAACCTGGAAGATAAACTGTGTAAGACGCTGCATGGTGTGAACAGGACAAATAAACTGTCCCTTCCTCACCTGATCGTGTAGGCCGATGAACTTGAAGGCCTCCATGCTGAACTTGAACTGTTTGCTGTTGGCACTGGGGTGGATCTGAACTGTTGGGTCAACTGTGCACCTGGTCAAAGTTTAAAAACAGGTAGAAAAAAATCTGTCTTAAATTATCCTGCATCTGTTTAACTCTGTTTTGTGACATAGTGCTCAGAGAGCTCTACCAGGTGTTTAGTGGATAAGAAGCTGAAAGCGTTGGTGACCTTTGCACTCTGCCTACCCGTTTTCAATGATGGAGTATGTTGGATGGTAGTTGGGGTTGTCATAAGGTGCAGCTCTGCAGGACATGACAAACATCTCCGTGTTGTTGACTGAAGCGCTGGCGTCTAGCTCCATGTAAATCCTGTCTCCGATATCGTAGTCTAGTGGGTACGAGTTTGGACTGATCATGGTTCTGAACTGGTTGTCTGGGTAGAACTCAAACTGGTAAGTGAATGTGCCAAAGCCTTTCTCCCACACCGTGACATTCTTTCTGTGTGCCGTGAAGCCCAGAGTCACATTTCCACGTTTGGGGTACTGGCAGTAGAACCGAGCTTCCACCAGGTGCTTCCTGGTGATCAGATCGTTGATGTTGTCGTCCACTGTAGTGATCTCATTCTTGAAAATGAGGAAGTCATCGTCCTCCTGTAAAGACAGCAGTTATGTTTGATAAAACACCAAACTGACAGAGAAGTATAGAGCGTGTGATGATGTGGCCTGTACCGACCTCAATCTGAGTCCCACAAGCATTGAGAGGGATCATGGCCACTATGTGAGTGTTGTTGGAGTGTCTCCTGAGGCTGCACATGGTGTTGGTGGGGTCACTCAGGCGGAGGTGATCCTCGGTGAGCCCAAAGAAACTAGATTTTTCAACTTCCACCTTCATTATAGATTCAGTGCAGGTGACTGTGGCCTCAACTGGAACAGGTGTAAAGAAACCAAATGGTCAGGTGCACAGACTGGACAGGAAACCGACTATGACAGATTACAAGGAGGTCCGACAGCCCTGAAGGAAACTACACAGAAATGAAGACTGGATCCTGGTTGTACAGTTCAGTGTCCCTGTGTAAAGCTGATGGTATTTATTACCTTTTAAACTGTAATTATATTTTTTAAATGATCCAAACAGTACAATGGAGACTCACTCTGTTCCCTCCGGATGTCGACTATAACACACCTCATCTCAGACTGATACACGGAAGACCTGAAAAGCACCAGAACAAACCGAGTCATATCCCTCAGGAAAAGGACGGGACATTTCTGACAAGCAAGTCATTTTTTGTATTCTTAAAGTTAAGAGTGCGTAAAGTGGAAATGTTATCAGCCTGATGTTCATTAGTTCATCAATCACTGTTACATTCACTGTGTCTTAAATGAAAAGAAGCAAAGTCTCACCCATATCTGGCTTCCACAGCAAAGCAGATTGGATAATGATCTCCCAGGTCATCTGCAACTGGCGTCCACTTAATGATGAACTCGTTACTTGTGGTTCTGTGCTTGGTGACGTTTGTTGGTCCACTCATGATGAGTTGTTGGACTCTGTAGGAGAAACAAGCAGAGATCACATCATAATATTGCCTTCCTACCACCAAGCTTCCACAAGCTCCATCTCACTTACGTTGAATATGCTGCATTTGCTTTGATTCTGATCTCCACCTCTTTGTGGACCTCCGCCTGGATGCGTTCTCCATCTCTAGGTGTTGGAGAGTCAAACCTTGGCAAGTAAAGTCCCTCCTGACATGAGGGGACAGGTGGATCCACTGGAGAATGATAAGGAAACAAACGTCCAAAATAAAACTCATCAACTCCATTTCCTCCTGAAGCTTAAAGATGTTTGTTCAGACATTACTGAGGCACAAAAGTGTTTATGAGTAAAATTAGGATTGTCAAACACACAAACCCTTTAAATTGAAAAAGATTTTGGATAAAATGTTAAAGATCTTTCATTCTTCTTCCGCCTCTCGTTGTGAACAGTCGCTTTTCCAGCTGCTCCCTTATCTTTGTCCTCCCCCACTGTTCCTGCTTTTCGTCTCGTCTCTGTGTTTCTCTGTACTGGCTGCTGCAAATTGAAAATTAGAAAAATGGATCTGGTTTCGTGGTCACTCAACGCATTGGACAAAGTTTTTTCAAACTTAAGGCTGAAAAAGGGGGAGGCGTCATGCCCGGAGTCGACCCTCCCGGCTGGGTTTACCATGGATTCCTGGGGTGAGTGAAAGATGGTATGCCTGTCTGTTCTGGCTGTCGAAGACGTGAAGGATGTCTACATATTTGGATTATTGATCGTGGGGTACCTGCTGATCGGTGTTGGTGGTTACCTGGTGTATCTACAAATTCTAAAGTTATGGATTGGATGGGCCTCACTTCACCTCACCTCTGGCAACACTTGGACTAAAAGATTCGGAGATCTGGATCGCAAACTGGATTCGGTCTCGGAGCAGTACCGTGACCAGCTGGCTGTGATTCTCGAACGGGACCAGGAGGTCCAGGAGCGGGATCGTTAGCTGGCTGATCGGGCCCTGGAGCTGAACCGTAAACTGGGTGCGCTGCTGGATCTCACTGGAAGGATTGGTGCCACCTTGGAGAAGTTGCAGTTTCGGCTCGGAGTGGAGAAGTGATTGATTGATTATTGGTACTATGCAAGTTTGTTTTTTTCCACAATAGTGCACCATATGGACGATGAAAAGCTGTTGCAATTCTTCAGCTTCAACAACCACTTAATCTCTGTTATCTCTTTTCGGCTGGCCTCAAGGCCAAAACACTAAATTCCTCCTGGAGCAGTGAGCACCAAGACACACAACCTCCTCCTTACCCGTGTCCCCTGGGCGCCAAAGACTGTGGAAGACATAACATCTGCATTGTCCCAGAGACGGTGTCCTTGATAACTCTCCTCACACAACCACATACACTGATTACATTCACATCCTCAAGAAAGTTCTCAACATGTCTCGTGAACCCCCCCCCCGCTGGAGGTTTTTATTGCTTACATCGAACGCCCCTCATGTTGGGGCACTGGGTGTAGGGAACCTTTTTTCTCCTCCCTCTGACCTTACGTGGTCTTATTCATATTTTTTCCTAACACACAGGCTGATGCGTGCTTATGTATATGTATGTATGTATTTGTATGTATNGACAGTCTCCTGTGTGATCTTGGCTGGCCTGAACGACGTGCGCCGGGTATTGTGACCCTTGGCAGCCTGGAGAGTGAAGGCCAAGCTGTTCTCTGTATCTCCAGTTGAATTTCCCTTCTGGGATAAATGAAGTATTTTTCATTTCATCTCAGTTTTAAATTGCTTTCTGCACAAACCTAGTGATGTTCCAGTTTCCAGTCTTTACTAGATCTATTTCCTAAAACAAAACCTTGTTTCTTTGTTTTATTTGTTTATTTTGCCAAAATGCTGCAGAAATGTTCATTGAACACTTAATTAGAAGGGAAGAAGGTTCTGGGCGTGGCTACTGATTCTCCTATCAATCAGAACTCATGTTACGTTTCATGTTGTTTACTGTTTCTTCTTCCAGGACTCCTGCAATGCTGCTTGTTTAAAATGATGCTAATCAGAAATCATGAAATGTTTCTTACCGAGGAAAGAAAACTGCAGAGGTAGTTTACTGAGAGGGGAAACGTTGGAGTTTATTGTTGCATTGGATGCAGTTGTGGTTGTCCTCCATGGTGCTGTGGTTGTTGTTGTTGGTGCAGTTGTCGTTGTTTGTGTAGTTGTCCTTGTTGTTGATGTAGTTGTCGTTGGTGTAGTTGTTGTTGTCCACCACCACCATGGTGTGGTTGCTCTTGTTGTGGTTGTAGTTGGGTAGGTGGTAGTTGTCCACCACCACCACGGCATGGTTGTTGGAGTTGTTGTTGTTGTTGTCGTTGGTGTAGTTGTTGTTGTCCACCACCATGACCCTGCAGATGTTTGGAGGTATGGACTGTATGTGCCGGATTGTCTCTTGCTCCTTGACAGCAGCGGGTACTTGCGGACTCTTGAACCATCCGAGTAGAACAGATCGATCTGACCACGTGAGAAATCTTCTACCACCATCTCCATTCCAAATATTCTATAATCGGCAGTAGTAGTTTGGTAGCGCAGCGTGCAGGAATCCTGATCATGTAAATAAGAAACATAAGACAGATACCAGTGCGCTTCTCTGTTGTCAACCAGTATAAATGCATTTTGCAACTTACCTGATCAAGCTGGAAGCCTGGAATTGAAAGGCAGTTATCACATTCATAATTTCTGAGAGTCCCAAACCTGCATCGGACTTTATCGCCATCGGGATCAAAGGCCGCCAGCTTGTAAGTCCGTGGGCAGTTCTGAGGAACTCTTAAAGATAACAAGACAAATTGGAAACAATCTTTTACAAACAATCAGACTCAACCAAAGTAAAACTTCCACATCCACCATCGTGGAAGTGCAAATATCAGCTGTTCCATGCTGGGATTGAATTAATGGAATTTAAAATCTAGATGCATTGACTGTATTTAAACATAAAACTTTAAGTTTAAGTTTACTCTCCAGCCAGAAAGTTGAGGTCTAGCTCGGTAGTCAGCCCAAAGGCTGTGGAACAATCCACCACCTCACTTAAGAACCTCTCAGAGTTTAGAGCCCCTCAAGTCCCAACTTAAGACATATCTTTTTGATGTAGGGCGCATCAACCAGTACCAGTTCTGATTAATTAAAATGCTGAAGATCTTTTGGTCTCAATAACTGTTTGCAAAATCTGCTTGTGAGACCTTTCTTTCACCTCTTCCATCCCAAGAGGAGCATGGAGCCTCAAAGTCTGTTAATCTCTGTCTGTCCTGTTTAAATCGACAGCTTTATGTCTTTCTACCAGTCAAATCCTGGTCTCTACACTCCACTATGAGAAGGGCCCTTAAAGACAGATGCTGAACTGATAACAACTTCTTGGAGACATGGAACTGCCAGGATAGTTTAGGTTAAGTGTTTTCTGTTGTTCCAAAAAAATTCCCAAATAACAAATGTTAATATCTGGTAGAGACAATCCTGTGTATTGACACCCATTAAAGTCAATTCTGACATCTCCAACTTTAAGAAGGAATCTCCTCATGGCTATCTGATCAGCAATAAAAACTCCTTTTCCTGCCTTGGCTGAAACAGATGCTATTTCAAAGAGGACTTGATGGCACATGATAATTCAGTTTACAACCTCTAGAAACTCACTGTGATCTCTGGTCTCACTTCACAAAGATATTTGCACAGCAAGAACATGTGACTGTGTCTTTAAGTAAAATTGATTCAGGATAATCAAACCTTTCTTTACAGGAACTGTATAAAACCGTTTTGCTCTGAGATAATGGTCCACCAAGTTTTTTTTCTTTTTTTTTTTTCTAACCATGTCCTGTCTGGCAATAAAGCAGTTGGATTTGATGTATAGAAATGCCTGACAGATTTGTTCTCACAAGCTGAGCATGCAGCAATCACTACAATGTTCGGCTTGTTACCTTTATTTTTTGTGATTTTATTTAGATGTTATTTTGTTTATTACATCAGCGGACATGGCAAAGGTGAGAGGAAATGAGAGAAGAGAAAAAAAAGAAAGAAGAGGGAAAAAAGATAAGAGGTAGAAGAGAAGGTAGCAGAAAGAGAAATCTGCTTCAACACCTGCTGAGAGACAAAAACAAGAGCAGAGACACCACAGCATCGACAACATCTACATTTAAACATTGTTAATGCCATTGTGGACACAAACGAGTAATGACACTGTTTAACACACAACATCCCCAGTAGCAGCTGCAGCCCGGGTCAGTGAGTGTCTGTGAATATCTGCGTGCACACCTGTGTGCATGGACGCACCTGTGACCATAAGACAGGTTGACAGTGGGTGTGGGAAGCCCCAGCCCCAGGCCAAACCAAGCCCAAGGGATCCAGGCCCTAACCCCCAGAGCAGCAGAGCCTGGGCAGGCCACCGTGGGAGAAACCAAAGCCCCCTCCCAGTCAAGACCATATGCAACCGCCGGCGCAGTCGCCCAGCAAGCGCAGTGCAGGAGCCCCAGGGAGCCGTGGCGCGATTCCACAGGCCCCGCCGACAGCCAGACACCCCCAAGCACCCCAGGACACGGATCGGATGTCCAAGACCCAAGGACAGCTCCCCCCAAAGACCAAGCCAGGAAGTGCCCAGCCCACCAGCCAGCCACCAAGATCAGGCCCACACACACCCCAAGCACCCAGCCCCAAACTCCAGAAACCCCCAGTGCGCAGGCTGGTGAGGGATCCAGTAAGTATTGGGGAGCCTGGTGGGGGGAGGTAGGCGCTCATAAAGGGGTATAAGATGTTGTTAGACAGAGGGGGAGTTTGAGACCCACCCTGACACATAGACAAAGACAGACATACATACACAGTCATACACATAAACAATGAAATGTGTTTAAAATGCTTTATTTAGGTTAAATATCTAATCAATATGCTTCGTTTAATCATGTTACAGCTTTTATTATGTTATGTTTCATTAACAAGTGAATCTTTCCTTTGTTAATCAGGAATAACTTCTGTTATACGTGAAAAGTAACATTAAATGTTATTAATATGAAAAGGCTGTTTATTACCTTTGTTAAAAGATAAAGTGATTATAGTTGTATTTTCCACAAAGAGTGGACGGGTAAACATTTTATAAAGTTATAAGTAACACATAGTCTTAGTATTACAGCTTTATAAGTACGGCGCACGCTCCAACATGCAAAGTATTCATTAATTCCATGTTATAAGCAGATTTTGAATCATCAGAGGACCAGCTCACGCTACAGCTGACCGAAAACTACAATTCCCATCAAGAACGTCTTCAAGTTTGGTACTTCCGGCGCTGATCCGAAACTAACTCGGGCACCGTCAGTCGTACCTGGTCCGTAGTTTCTCCGCTCTGTGAAACCCACTTTGAGCTGAAGAACCCTACCAGGATTCCTGGACCAAAGAGAAGTCCAGTTGGGTGCCCCCAAAAGTAAGAATCCATTTCATGTCTTCTGCTGTCAGTGGGTTAACATTTGTGTTGGTAACATTTCTCAGTGAAGTCCAAACTGACAAGAAAGTTCCACTCTCTTCCTCTTCTTCTAAACAATAGTTACATATTTCTTAAGCTTACAGTGCCTTAGTGTTTAACGAGATAATTGTCTCCTTTTCCACTCTTTGAATTAATTTCTAAAGTTCTTAAACATTCTTAGAGTCACTACGAATGACCTCATTTCTGTTTAGTTTCCAACCGCTAGTTAAAACTCATGATAATTGTTCTGTCTACGCCTGTTTATTGTTGTTTGTTGTTGGTCTGTCCTCTTTGTGTTTAATAAATGTTCACTCTCGTTTTAATTGGCCGGTTCAGTGAGTTTTTATGTGTGATTTGAGTCACTGATAAGAAGCAGGACGCATGACATCAGAATAAGGCTGAAATGATTTGATCAATAATAATATTCTAATATTTAATTTCTTCTTAAGAAGGTGGTGCCCCTGGTAATAACCAAATAAAGAGGTAAACATTCATATTTCCCCTACATCAAGACAGAATGACTGAGAACCCAACTGGTTAGAGCTGGTTTTTATTGGTTAAATAGTTTTTATCAGAGTTTTTAATTTTCTGTGTTTATTTGTATTTGCAGTATTTATTTTTGTTGTTGTTATTTAACTGTGTAATGTTGTTCAGCACTTTGGGGCAACTTTTGCTGCTATAAATGTGCTACACAAATAAATTTGACCTTGACCGTTAATTATTCTGAAACACAGACAGTTTTAATCAAACATCAGAACCAGTTACCTTAAGAAGGGAAGAACAGCGATATCTGGGGACCTGTTGGGTTGTCCAGTGTCAGATCTTGTTCCCAAATCCAGCAAACTATCGAACCTCCAGTTACTGACTGAGTTACGGGTTGAGATCCAGCAACAGCTAGCTGCCCTAAAAAGTCAGACAGACACAACAACAATCAAACTGGCCCAAAGTTTGGCACCAGATCACTTCAGGTATTAATAATCTAAAAGACGCAGCAAGAATTTTACTCAACAGATAAATTATGTCATTTTTTCATTTATTTAGAAAAGAAAAATATTCACCTCAGCTGGGAAGGTTTGTTACTGGGAAAATTCCAGATTTCAACATTTTCAGTTTCACACCATTGGCTCTCGTATGATGGAGTGTTGGTACTGGTGTCGATTTGGTTTATTGATCTACTTCTCACGGATCCACAGTTACCACCATAACAGTACCAGTAGTGGTAATAATAACAAGCATCATACGTGTCCCTGGCTCGGATGGCCACCTGTAAGGAAAACAATGAATGTGTAAGCTGAGGAAAGATTTCCAAAACCTTCACAATTTTCCTTTTGCTGACTGAAAAGGTAAAAATGAAAAGAAATTTAAAATAAATAATAAAACTTTTAAATTCACTAATAAACACCTCAGTGGTGGGCCCTGTCAATGTTCAGGCTGTGTTTGTAGTTCAAAAGATTTGGGGCTTTTATTTTGTAAGTTTTATGCTGACATCACTGTCAGGATCCAGGAATGTTTGGATGAATTCTTTATAATAATCAGATGACCTGATGGGGGGGGTGGAGTTTACCAGATGCTCTCTGACTGCTTCCTTGTTGTTGTGGTGTTACGTTCTCTGGGCCTTTTGAAGTTTCCTGTATCACTCTTGTTGTTTTCCCNGAGCGAATCGACATGAGCGAGCTACGGAGTTAACCTGCTCCTTGAAGGACAGCTGGTTGTCCAGTATGACACCAAGGTTTCTGGCGGAGGTTTTGGGGAACAGCGTGATGGAGTCAAGCTGCACGCTTATCTGAGGAGGTAAGGAGTTACTGGCAGGACAGACAATGAGGTCAGTTTTGGACAGATTAAGCTGAAGGTGGCGATCCCTCATCCACGCCGAGATATCTGAGAGGCAGGCAGATATCCGCATTGAGACGGAGGTATCGTCTGGAGGGAAGGAGAGGAGGAGCTGAGTGTCGTCAGCGTAGCAATGGTAGGAGAAGCCATGGGAGCGAATGATCTCGCCTAATGAGATGGTGTATAAAGAGAAGAGGAGAGGACCAAGGACCGAGCCCTGTGGGACACCCGTTGCCAGCTCATGCAGATTTAATGTCAAACACACAAAAATGATGGATTCTCGCGAGATTTTGAGTTTTCCAAACCCACGAAAATCCATCTTGTACCGCTCCAGCAAAACTGTCTATCTTGGTCAAAAAATTTTCAAACCAATCATGTGTTAGCATTGTGCTTTGGGGCGGGTGTTCTGGCGTGATGATAGCAGCAAGTGCCCAAGCATAGCAAAGCAAACATAGCTGCGCCAGTGGACGCACGCGTAGAAGCGGCTGTTGAATCTCTTTTAGAACTAGAGATGATTTCTTGGTTGAAAAATGTTCAAAGGTAAGAACTTTGTGTATTTCTTAGTGGTAACGATGTGTCTGTTTTACTCCCCACTAGATTTGCAAGAGCTTGATTTACTGTGGTTGGCGAAAGACAAATCATGGTAGGTAGGCACTTTCTGGCGGGTCCTCCAATCAGCACAAAGTATTATACCTGATGTCTCACCCTTTTTATAGATGGTTTCAAATGGAGCGTTTTCAGATATGTGTTTTCCCAACTCAACAAGAGGTGGGGCTACACATAGATCTGGTAGAGCCAGGTTAGCAAAAACCTTTTAAATTGAACAATATTTTGGATAAAATTTAAAAAGGGAAGAAGGTTCTGGGCGTGGCTACTGATTATCCTATCAATCAGAACTCATGTTACGTTTCATGTTGTTTACTGTTTCTTCTTCCAGGACTCCTGCAATGCTGCTTGTTTAAAATTATGCTAATCAGAAATTATGAAATGTTTCTTACCGAGGAAAGAAAACTGCAGAGGTAGTTTACTGAGAGGGGAAACGTTGGAGTTTATTGTTGCGGATGCAGTTGTGGTCGGTGTAGTTGTCGTTGTTTGTGTAGTTGTCCTTGTTGTTGATGTAGTTGTCATTGTTGTTGGTGTAGTTGTTGTTGGAGTTGTTGTTCTTGTTGTCGTTGGTGTAGTTGTTGTTGTCCACCACCACCATGGTGTTGTTGTTGGAGTTGTTGTTCTTGTTGTCGTTGGTGTAGTTGTTGTTGTCCACCACCACCATGGTGTTGTTGTTGGAGTTGTTGTTCTTGTTGTCGTTGGTGTAGTTGTTGTTGTCCACCACCACCATGGTGTTGTTGTTGGAGTTGTTGTTCTTGTTGTCGTTGGTGTAGTTGTTGTTGTCCACCACCACCATGGTGTTGTTGTTGGAGTTGTTGTTCTTGTTGTCGTTGGTGTAGTTGTTGTTGTCCACCACCACCATGGTGTTGTTGTTGGAGTTGTTGTTCTTGTTGTCGTTGGTGTAGTTGTTGTTGTCCACCACCACCATGGTGTTGTTGTTGGAGTTGTTGTTCTTGTTGTCGTTGGTGTAGTTGATGTTGGCCACCACCACCATGGTGTTGTTGTTGGAGTTGTTGTTCTTGTTGTTGTTGGTGTAGTTGATGTTGGCCACCACCATGACCCTGCAGATGTTTGGAGGTATGGACTGTATGTGCCGGATTGTCTCTTGCTCCTTGACAGCAGCGGGTACTTGCGGACTCTTGAACCATCCGAGTAGAACAGATCGATCTGACCACGGGAGAAATCTTCTACCACCATCTCCATCCCAAATATTCTATAATCGGCAGTAGTATTTTGGTAGAGCAGCGTGCAGGAATCCTGATCATGTAAATAAGAAACATAAGACAGATACCAGTGCGCTTCTCTGTAGTCAACCAGTTTTAAATGCATTTTGCAACTTACCTGATCAAGCTGGAAGCCTGGAATTGAAAGGCAGTTATCACATTCATAATCTCTGAGAGTCCCAAACCTGCATCGGACTTTATCGCCATCGGGATCAAAGGCCGCCAGCTTGTAAGTCCGTGGGCAGTTCTGAGGAACTCTTAAAGACAACAAGACAAATTGGAAACGATCTTTTACAAACAATCAGCCTCAACCAAAGTAAAACTTCCACATCCACCATCGTGGAAGTGCAAATATCAGCTGTTCCATGCTGGGATTGAATTAATGGAATTTAAAATCTAGATGCATTGACTGCATTTAAACATTGATTTAAACTTGATTGTTCTGGGGTTAGAAAAACAACCTTTAACTAGTTTTAACAGTTTTAATCAAACAGCAGATTAATTACCTTAAGAATGGAAGAATGGCGATATCTGGGGACCTGTTAGGTTGTCGTGTGTCAGATCTTGTTCCCAAATCCAGGAGACTGTCAAACCTCCAGTTAATGACTGAGTTGCGGGTATCAATCCAGCAACAGCTAGCTGCCCTGAAAAGTCAGACAGACACAACAACAATCAAACTGGCCCAAAGTTTGGCACCAGATCACTTCAGGTGCAGCCACGTGCAGGGGGTGGGGGGGAGGGGGGGGGTGCTTGGGCACCTTTCCTCCTGGGTGCCCCATGTGCCCTTTTCTTGTTTTTTGTTTTCGTACCAAGGTCTGCCTGTGCACGAACACAATAATATTTAATTATTAATATCAATTTTGCAAAAGAAAAGGATTGGTCTTGCATCAGTCATGTGACACCAGTAACCAATGACCGCCCCTGATGGCAGAGCGTGTTGGATTCAAGCCGCCGTGAACGAGCTTGTAGAGAAGAGTGGATTAACGCGCAAAAAAGTGCCGACTGATGCAACAAGAACCAGTAAGTAAAGTCCACTATGGTCCATAATACAGGAGTGTAAAGTTATTATACACATTGTGTTGAGTTATCTGGTGGCAACACAATGGACGAAATGGAATAGATGTGTGCACGCGCACTGTGCAACAGCAAAACCGGGTTCTATGTGCCCCTTTTTAACTTTTGAGCACTCGCCCCCTTCAAAAGTCTCTGCACAGCCCTGGATGGTAATGTGTTAATAATCTCAAAGATGCAGCATGACTTTTACTCAACAGATTTTGTCAATTTTTTATTTCATTTTGTGAGGAAAAAATATTCACCTCAGCTGGGAAGGTTTGTCACTGGGGAAATTCCAGATCTCGACATTTTCTTTTTCACACCATTGGCTCTTGTATGATGGAGTGTTGGTACTGGTGTCGATTTGGTTTATTGATCTACTTGTTACGAATCCACAGTTACCACCATAACAGTACCAGTAGTGGTAATAATAACAAGCATCATACGTGTCCCTGGCTCGGATGGCCACCTGTAAGGAAAACAATGAATGTGTAAGCTGAGGAAAGATTTCCAAAACCTTCACAATTTTCCTTTTGCTGACTGAAAAGGTAAAAATTAAAAGAAATTTAAAATAAATAATAAAACTTTTAAATTCACTAATAAACACCTCAGTGGTGGGCCCTGTCAATGTTCAGGCTGTGTTTGTAGTTCAAAAGATTTGGGGCTTTTATTTTGTAAGTTTTATGCTGACATCACTGTCAGGATCCAGGAATGTTTGGATGAATTCTTTATAATAATCAGATGACCTGATGGGGGGGGTGGAGTTTACCAGATGCTCTCTGACTGCTTCCTTGTTGTTGTGGTGTTACGTTCTCTGGGCCTTTTGAAGTTTCCTGTATCACTCTTGTTGTTTTCCCTCCTGCTCATGACCCACCTGCTCTGAAGCCTCCAATCAACTTGCTGCTTCACGTTTCAGTAATCGACCCTCCCTGTTTTAAAAAAGTAATTTCACCCTCTGCAGAATAAGTGATTTAAATATTTGACTCATTCTTTTTGGTGGAAAGTAAATTAGAATAAAATTAAAAATTAGCTTAATTTTTCAAATTAATTTAAAGACCGACTCCAATGAAAATCGTGTTTTTCGTGTTGTTAGCATGTTCTTGTGGCATTTTTCTGACAGAGGACGTATCTTGAGAAAATTAAGCCCAAAAATGTATTTTTGTGTATTTTTATTTTTAAATTGTTGTTACTCATTGGAAATTTGAAAATCTTTTTTTATTGATGTATGAAATGCATTGGGCGGGCTTATAGTTCTACCATAAACAGATATCTCTTAGCAACAGGGAAAGGGGCGGAGTTATCTTCAGGATCTGCCCACACAGAGACGAATTGCTAATGAGCTACTGTCGGTATGGAGAAAAACTATTTCATAGAAAACGGCACAAGTTTAGTGATTTTGGGTAAAAATACCATAGTCACAGTTTAATGACCACTGAGAACATTTTAAAAATGCTCAAAATATAATCAGAGTGGGACTTTAAAGGAATATTTCAGAAATGAAAAACATTTGATAGATGGTCTGTATTTGTATCTGATGAGTAAAAGCACCTTTACACTACAAGTTACACACATAACACACAAAATACATGACGTGTGTGTGAGTACGTGCATGTGTATGTTTGTATCTTGTAGTGTAAAAGTGCTTTTAGTGAAGAGTCAAAAAGTTTAAATTATTTTTAATATTAAATATTGAATCTTGAAATTGTCTCTTTTTTTGAATGCATGAAATATCTGTATGAAACAAAATAATCAGTTTGTTTTTTCAAAACTTCCCACCAGTTTTTAAAGCTTTTAAAAAAGAGACTTTTACACTTAGTTTTAAATCAAATCTGCAGTGAAATAAATGTAAATATTCTTTAAAAGTTAAGCACAATTCTAAAACTTGAATGATATTAACAGAAACAGATTTAAAAGAATGACACATTTGTTCCATAAGATGTGCTGAATATAATACAAAGTTTAGATTTGAACCTTGTATGATCCATCCTGGTTCCTGCCTTTGTAGCTGTAGGTCATACTTCCTCCCCAGTGATGAGACGCAGACGCGATGCAGGTCAGCAGGAGCAGCTGAAGAAGAAGCAGCACTGCAGACGCCATGATGATGCTCCAAACTCAACTCTGTCTCCAGTGATGGTGCTCACATCATCCTGCAGCATCTTATATACACCTGTCTGAACAAGGAGGGAACACCTGCACTCTGATTGATGGAATGCACACCACGTTCCAGAACAATAAGGTTCTTGCAGAACTGGTTCCAGTCAACAAACAAAAGGGATTAAAAAGGTTTTACTGTAAAAGGTGTTCATAAAGTTCCGTAAACAGAGACTGAAACTTAATACGAGTTACATTGGAAATATTAGTAAAGAGAAATAAAATGAAAAGTTTTAAAGTCTTATTTTACATTCAGAGTTTAACATTAAATTAATTTGCACACATTCACTTTTTTCATGTTAATAAAGAATTGATTTTAAATATTGTCTGGTGGTTAAATGCTGCTGTTTGTCTCAGTTTGCAGGTTTGTTCAAGAGTAAAAACAGAATCTATTAAATATAAAGATAAAACATTGTTTTAGTGAGACGCTGTATAAAACAGGTACATCAATCAGTGGTGCTGTTATAGTACGTATCACACCTTTGTTTGACAGCTGTAGTCCTTTTATAGAACAATGGCTTATTTCACCATGTTGAAGGTATTTTACTTTTTGTTTCTGTTCTTTTTACTTGAAGGGAGTTACATACTTTCAACTGAACGAAACACGGTGTGATAAATGATCATGTTTGTAGCCTGTACAAGTCAAACAACAGACAGAAAGCAGAGGAGGTCAGCAGGTCTGTTACACATAACCTGGATCAATAGATATACAAACAAAGTCACTTATTAAGAGTTTAAACAACATTAACAAGAAAAGATTTAATGTACTTATTAATTTTTATTAAACAAACTTCAGATTAGTCCTGAGAGGTTAACAGCTTGATCTGCAGAGTGAAACACGCCCATGAAAAGAACATAAAATGTACAAATCAGGAAAAAACATGAGCTGCATTTCACTTCTACAGTCACAAACATTTAAACAGGATGTTATTTTATTATTATTAGTTAAAACTGTTTTTTCTAAACCTGCATGAAAGAACTGACAACATGAATGTTGTTGTTGTTTATCACTGTGACTTCAATGATAAACAACAACTTGTTACTGTCATGCAGGAACATTAATTTAAGATTTCTCAGAAACTGAATTTGAATCTTATTCAAATGTACAAAAACTTACAGTCATAAATAACATCAGACTAAAGATGGAGATTAAAACTGAAACATTAAGATACTTTACAGAAATCCTGCTGTTAAAATCACAACATAGAAAAGATGAAGATTATAAACAAATAATTTTACCTTATAATAAGGAGCGTGGAACTCATCTCTCAGTTGGAAAACCCAAAATATTTCTAACGTTAATTCAAAGAAATGGATTCAGATCTGACCACAAATCAGCTTTTAAATACAACATGGATCAATATTTTACTAAGTGAGATGAAGAAAACTTATTAATAATTTTCAAAACATTGATCATCAGATATACTTTTGACTTCCTGATAAAACATCCAGGAGTTTCCCTTCCAGTTAATAAAGAAATGATTTATTAAAACTTTCCACCTTGCTGGTTTTACCTGCCCGCTGTACCTTTAGAACATGGCGGCACAGTGAGAAGCTCTGCAGACGACGTTCCACTGACCCCTGCAACACGCCCTGGGTGAACCCTCTGATGTGGTTTCCACGTGTTGTGTCACCTGAGAGCAGTTTGATTGACACAAAGTCTGTGACAAAGTGACATGAAAATGCAGGACATCATGTCAGAAAGGAGGTGCATCGAGTGGACCACCTGCAGAAGACGAGACAACGTCTCATACTGATCCAAACCGCTACTGATGGCAACAGACCTGGAGAGAAGTCTGGCAGATGTTACGTTTGTTTTCCAAAAAGTGTCTCAGTAAAACAAAAAGTTTGGAGTCTGATGATGTCACCAGGAGCTAGAAGTTCATTTTAGTATCAACTAACAGAAGATACGGTTAGATTTTAGATCTGGAAGAATTCCTTTGATGTTTGTGACTATGAACAAAAACCTTCAGACTCTTTGCTGATGATCGAGACAGTTTTTTTTTAGGATAAACTCGACTGCTTCAGATTTACCTTTGCTTTTTAAATATATCTTATTTTTACTGCCATTTATTTTGGAGACTTCAGTTTATTTAAGATGAGTTTTTATTGTGGATAAATATGGTACAGAGTCTAAAACTGGACCACATCTGTATGATTGACCCACATTTGGACTCTATTTTACATAAAATGAAACTCATGGCTGAACTTCTCTCCAACATGAGGCTGATCTAAAGTTTCTAGTAGATTTTATAAGAGAATTATTTGTCTTCAAGCTGTGAAACTTTAAAATCAAGAAGTCAGTGTGGAATTATTATAAAATATCTTTATAAACTAAAATAAGAGTCTGAAACAAATCAGCTGTTTGTTAAAGTAACAGAAATCTGAAAGTTTATTTTGTGATGCTGCAGCTTCTGGTGGTGAAACTGGTTTTTCTACCTGAACATGTTGAACATATTTCTCTGATTGTTTTTTATTTTCTTTTGCTACAACAAAGACCGTCTTCTTATCTCTTTGTTTTCTTTGTAGATCTCGTATGTCGTCGTCATGTTTGCTTTCTGTTTTGTTCTGTGACTTCATGTGAGATTTATTTGTACTTTCTGAAAGACTTCTCATGAATTGTGACCCAACCTGAAGAACAACAGGACAATTACAGGAAAATGGTTCCATATATGTCCAACTCAACATGTTCAGCCTTTAGACTGATTTCTAGTGCATTTAACTGGATTAAATTAGGGATTTCTATCATGTAACAAAGTCAAATTAAATTCTGCAGTATGATTAAAGACATGATCATAAAGTTTTGTTAAAAATAATCCAGTGGGTGATGAGATGTTTTGCTGTCATACACATGTCACCTGCATCCAGCTGTTCAGCAGCAGCTGATAAAAACAACAACCATCAGTGGAAAATTCCACTAATCTTTAAATAAAAATGGTTCTTCTTCAGTAAATAATTCAACCATCATGAAAGAAGAACTGATGAAGCACAGAGAACCTGCAGAACCTGATAGCATACCTGGTCAGGTGCTGCAGGAGTGTGCTGATCAACACAAACACACACAAGCTGGACTGTCACTCAACTCGTGTTCTACACACACACTGCAGGTACAAACTGATCAAATTTATTCCAACCTCGCACCATAATTACCAGCTTTAAATAGCATGTTCATATCTCCCTGTTTAATCCCACGTGGTGATGACCAGGTCTGATACAGTGTAAAATAAATAATTAAGATAATCTGGATTATTTTATATTCATTTTTGTTTACTTGTGAAGTGAACTGGAACCCATACAGACCTGGGGGCTAATTTGTTATGCAAATTAAGTATAGCAGCTTTAAAGTGACGGCGTTGTGCAACATGGTTGGATTTTCAGTAACAGAATATTCTAATAAATAACAGTTTCCAACATTACAACACCGTATCGTTAGTCAACGTAAAATGCAGTGTGCTACTATGAATGAAACTACGTAACGTGACTAAATGCACATAAACATGGTTGTAGAACAGAATGTGTTGGTTGCTATAGTCTAGTGGTAGAGAACATGAGGATGGGGGTTCGATACCTGGTGCTGTCAGGCTATATGTCTAATTACAATCAGTTTTATTTGCATTGTGCCAGAATTTTTTTTTAGTAATGCAGTCCATTAGTTTCTCAGTTAACTAGTTACTATTTTGTAGAGTAGTTCAGTTTCTAACTAAATCACTTTTTGGAACAAGTGAGTAACTATAACTATAACTATATACTTTTTTCTATTGAAGAGAAAGAAGCTGCAAGTTGGATCAACACTATTAACTAAAACTAAAGTTATTTTAGTAAAGTTCAACAGTCCTCTCTGTATCTTCCCTTCATGTGTTCACCTGTTTTACAGACCTCAGCCTTCTTCCTGTTGCTATAACGGAGGTCAGTTAGGTGTGTCTTCATATTCTGAACTCACTTTGTGAAACCAAAAAATCAGAGTATCCCTCATCTCAGGCTTAACTAACTCAAGGTTTTCCACTAAACCTGCTTTCTGAAATACACCCCAGGTTACAGTTGAAGGTGTCAAAGGAAACCTCAGAGAAACTAAAGAATTTTACATTTGGGATCATGTTCAAAGGAACAGTTATAAAGTTTGTTTCCTGATAAAGATTTTTATTTGTTTAATATTCTTCTAAAGGGCAAAAAAGGTGAAAGTTATTCATTTTCCAAAGAGGCCAAAACCAAAACATGATTGTTAGGCANCTGGAGGCGTGGTCACAGCGTGCTCATGATGAAGTCATAAGAAAAACAGGAAATAGATCAGATTAGATTAGATTAGATTAGATTAGATTAGATTAGATTAGATTAGATTAGATTAGATTAGATTAGATTAGATTAGATTAGATTAGATTAGATTAGATTAGACAGTAGTAGAGTTTACAGCAGAAATATCATTTACAAAAAAAAAACAATCTAAAATAAAGTCTTTAACTTGGTAAAAGATGACTTAAAACACGGGGAACTTTGTACTGCTGTTTGTTCTGTGTTGATCATCAGCCATGTTGAATATCGCTAGATGGAATGTGTCTTAATGAGGCGGCAGCTGGTTGATGTTAGTAACACCTGCTGAACTTGATTAGTTCAATTACCAGCTTGAAGCATAAACAAACAACTTCATGATGTGTCACTGTTTTATTACCTGAGAGACGTAAACACCTTGTCATCATCAACGCTCTCATCCAGAACCAGGGACTGTGAGCCAAGTGTCAATACACTCAGTAACAAGACAGTCTGCTCACTTTCAAGAGGTGGAGGAAGAGGAGGGGACAGGTTCTGGACTGGATGAAGAACGGGAGGGGACAGGTTCTGGACTGGATGAAGAACGGGAGGGGACAGGTTCTGGACTGGATGAAGAACGGGAGGGGACAGGTTCTGGACTGGATGAAGAACGGGAGGGGACAGGTTCTGGACTGGAGTCCTGACCTGTACATAATTGTTGGAGAATTTAGAAACTAAATATGTGACAAGCTGTTACTGTTAGACACTCGTAGGAAGAATACATCAAAATGAGACCTTAAACTCTCCCTCAAGAGTCTGATGAAGGCCAGAGGTCTGATGAGGGCCAGAGGTCTGATGAAGGCCAGAGGTCTGATGAAGGCCAGAGGTCTGATGAAGGCCAGAGGTCTGATGAAGGCCAGAGGTCTGATGAAGGCCAGATGTCTGATGAAGGCCAGAGGTCTGATGAAGGCCAGAGGTCTGATGAGGGCCAGAGGTCTGATGAGGGCCAGATGTCTGATGAGGGCCAGAGGTCTGATGAGGGCCAGAGGTCTGATGAGGGCCAGATGTCTGATGAGGGCCAGAGGTCTGATGAAGGCCTGATGTCTGATGAAGGCCAGAGGTCTGATGAAGGCCAGAGGTCTGATGAAGGCCAGAGGTCTGATGAGGGCCAGAGGTCTGATGAAGGCCAGAGGTCTGATGAAGACCAGAGGTCTGATGAAGGCCAGAGGTCTGATGAAGGCCTGATGTCTGATGAAGGCCTGAGGTCTGATGAAGGCCTGAGGTCTGATGAAGACCAGAGGTCTGATGAAGGCCAGAGGTCTGATGAAGGCCTGAGGTCTGATGAAGACCAGAGGTCTGATGAAGGCCTGAGGTCTGATGAAGGCCAGAGGTCTGATGAGGGCCAGAGGTCTGATGAAGGCCAGAGGTCTGATGAGGGCCAGAGGTCTGATGAAGGCCAGAGGTCTGATGAAGGCCAGATGTCTGATGAGGGCCAGATGTCTGATTAAGGCCAGAGGTCTGATGAAGGCCTGAGGTCTGATGAAGACCAGAGGTCTGATGAAGGCCAGAGGTCTGATGAAGGCCTGATGTCTGATGAAGGCCTGAGGTCTGATGAAGGCCAGAGGTCTGATGAGGGCCAGATGTCTGATGAGGGCCAGAGGTCTGATGAGGGCCAGAGGTCTGATGAGGGCCAGAGGTCTGATGAGGGCCAGATGTCTGATGAGGGCCAGAGGTCTGATGAGGGCCAGAGGTCTGATGAGGGCCAGAGGTCTGATGAAGGCCAGAGGTCTGATGAGGGCCAGAGGTCTGACAGTCTTGTAACAATGTATAAACATCTGTTTGACGTTCTCACTTCATGCAGGAAATATATTAAACTTCTTCTGTGTTCACGTCTCTTCTGCTCTTAGTATGTAATTCTTCTCTGACAACACGCTGAGAACATGATAGAACCATCGTTCTTGTTTCTGACAGTGTTTTATCGCTCATGTTGTTCTAATTAATGGATTCTGTCATAACATTCACAGTCTGTTGACAGTGAATGACGCGACCTGGACAATGTGTTTTTATTTAAAGTCATGTTAGGATTGTTGAAGCTTGACTGAAAACACACCCTGAAAAAACATGGAGGTATGCTGAACTTGTTATGTGACATAGAAATGTTTCCCAGCAGCTTCATAGTAACCTGATGACAAAACTGAAAGAAAGTTATTAATAATGTACTTTTATATTCTTATTTTAGAAACCAATTATAGGCCACTTCCTGTAACAGGGTTTAATCTCATGTGGATGAATAAAAGATCAGTTTATCTGCTGAGAATCAAGCGCTTCTTGATCGACGTCATTTTTATGTTTTGAAATTTTCTTTCAATGCGTCATTAATTAATTCATTATAGTGAGCTGCACTTCCTGTACCAGAGACACGTTTCAGATTCTTGGGTGTAATAAAATAGACTTTTGTTTGGCATTAAATGTTTAAAAAAAATACATGTGCAGATAAAACCACTTCTGTGGTTTGCTGCCATTGAATGACGAGTTCTGATGGAACCCAGGATTTAATTAGAACATTTTAATTAGATATTTTAAATAATTTCAATGTGGACAGACTCTGCTACGGGGCCCTTGGGTGGAAAAAACCCCAAAAAGTTAGTATCTCATCTGCATCAGATACTTTACTAACTGGTGTGCATGAGAAAATTTCTTTTTTTTTGCAACCATGAGGACTCCATAGCTACACTGAGGCTAGTGTAGTGATTTAAAACTGATGCATCCATTCATATGTTCATTCATGGATCAGACCCGACAGACGCAGCTGACAGTTTCAGGTAGGTTTAAAGGTGGAACATAAACACTATAACAACAACTTAAAGCCTTCAGCCATCTGGGTGCAGCAAAAATAATAAAAAATTCAATGTGGTGTGTCCTCCAGCCAAACCCGCAGTTGGAGTTCCTCCACTTCAGCAACCTGCAGCTACATGTTAGCTAGCTGCTAATAAAAACTTTCACACACGACTCTGCTAAGTCACATGTTGGGAAACCCCCCTATAGCAAGTAAATAATGTATATAATCACCACATGTCCCCATGTCCACATGCTTCCAGCTGCTTGACCTGCAGACTCCACAGTACCAGCCTCACTGTGCTGGAGTATTTACGGTATTACGCAACCCAAAATGGTGCCCGCTGCTCTGCCAGTTATTGGCTGGTAGATGTAAACAAAATGCCAACGTCGTGCCAAAATTAATATTTTATAATATTTAACTTCAAATATAATTTTTAAAAGGAAATGCTGTATTTTCATTCTACAACCCTCTAAACACCCCGTGGAGGTTTTATTTTATTAATAATATTGCTTTTTATGAAAATACTACATATTGTACCTGCTTACAGATAAAATAAATATTTAAATATGTGATGAAGTTTTATTAATGTACATAAATGTTTATGTTTGCAGGACTTCTGAACCTTCTGGATGTTTTTACAAGCCTGAGAGTTCATTCTGCTGCAGTCTGTCTGTTCTGAAGGAAACGAGTAACATGTAAACAAACACATTTAAACAGACAGCGATGGTTCAACAGAACTACAGCGCTGGCGGCTCAGGGCGAGATTCAGTAGAAAGTTAAACGGATCTCTGAAAAGTCTCATTTTAAACTGGATGGATTTGAAATGTTGCCAACTTTTTGGAAAACTTTGGTATAAAGTATGTCGACAGGAACTAATCTGATCCTCACTGAAAGCAACAATATAAATAACAAACTGTATTTTGTACAGAAAACATTCCTGGAGCAGTAAATACTGATACTGCCCAATATTTGGGTTGAGATTCTAAGATCAGATGAAAAAATAAACATTGTGAATTTCTGTCTTTACCAGCTGGATGAAAAAAATCTGTATAATTAGACCTTCATCACTCAGAGAGCGGTTAGACGTGATCTGAACAGAACTTAACCATGTCAGAGCAACTCTGCAACCATGGAATAATTACATGTTACATAGGTAATAATATCAGCCACACACCTGTTATTACCTCAAGTTTTTATAGTCAGATGGTCATTGTAAAAACTAATATACAATTTCCTGGTTAAATAAAGTTTTCCCCTCATAAAGGAGTTTCTTATTTACAGAGAAACTTTAGGAGATGATTTCCTGTAGACTGATTTCATGACCTGGCTCAAAACCATGACAAACAAATCAGGGGAAAACGCCACACACCAAAGAGCCAATTAAAGGAGTTTATTAAAATAAGGAAATGAAGGGAGTCATTGAGTCCCACCTGCACATGCACATTTTAAACTTCTTTTTTAATAAAAACAAGACAAACACGTATTTTTCAACAGATTAAAAACTTTTATATGCATTAATTGACCCAACAGCTTTTATTTATTTTGTTTGCTGAAAAGAGAGTAACAGAAATAAAAGATAATCAAAGATCTTGCTGATACATGTATTGATATATCATTAAGCACATTAGCTCACAATCAATGAAGAACAGATGGATTACGTTAAAAGCACCTTGTAAGTTTATAGTCTAAATATTTTCATCCTTCAGTTTTTAAAGCAGCATTAAGCAGAAGTTCATTTAAAGATGCAGCTACAGTTTTACATTAAGAATCCAACCGACAACCCAAAGAAACTTTGTTTAAGAAGAAGTAGATCAGATTTATTCTGTCTCAGAGGTTGGCAGACGTTGGTATTTAGCTCTGGTTCTTCTTGATCGGTAGACGACCGCTCCACACACCAGGAGGCAGCCGACAATGAAGACGAGGTTCAGACCCAGATTCAGGCTCGGACCAGATGCTGAAATGGAAAAAACATTGTAAAAATGTTGCATCATCCAGTGGACATTCAGACGGTCCTCTATTACTTAGGCTTGATAAGAGGTGCAGGAGGTCCAACTTGATCATGATCACAAGCTCCATCATTACAACCTCAGCTTTAATGATGTTAAATCAGGTTTTACTGAAAGACCTTTGTCTCTATCAGCCCACAGGTGTGCTTTATAACCTAACTACACCTGCACACTCACCTTTGGTGTCAGATATCTTAGCAAGGTGCAAAGGCCCCTGGGAAATGGTGTGGCTGCTAGTCTGAGCTGCAGCTTCTCTTTTGCCACGATGTGTCCCGGAGTCAGATCGGATGCATCCCTGAGAGCAGCGAGTTCCAGGAAAGCCGAAGTCACACAGGATGACAAAACAGGTGATGTAGACCTGCAGACACACGGAGGTGAAGTCAGACTTTCAGACTTTCAAATAACAAATATGTTTAATATGGAACCCGCCAGCTGATGCATTTATTGCATGAAACTAAATACAACTACTCTGAAGTGAGTGTTATTGATCCTTCTACGGGATCCTTGAGTTAAACACAGGAAGTGATGTAACAAACCTTTAAATCCTTTATGTTCTTTCATCAGATGTCTTAGAAAGAATCTGTTCTCAACAAAAGTCATCACCAAACACATCAGACAAACCGGCCCAATTCAATAAAACCATTTCCTGTTTCTCCATCAAGTCACTTTCAGAGAAAAAAGGATTCAAAGACTTGAGATCAGGTCAGAAGCAAAATCTAGTGTTTGGGCCTTTTGGATCGATTTACCTAAAACTATAAACAAAGTTATCATCTAACGTACTTTCTTACAGTATCTGGATTCTACAACATGACAACAGTTTGAAAACGTCACTTTACCTCCTCGTGAGCGCCGATGAACTCAAACGCCTCCATTCCAAATCTGAACTGGGTTCTGGCGCTGGGGTAGATTTGGACTGTTTTGTCCTTCACACATCTGAAACAGAGCAGGTTGAATGAATTAAACAGAGAAATTCTGACAGTAATCAGTAGAAAAAAGGGAGGGCGTGGTCTGAAGTACCCGTTCTGGATGATGGGGTAGCTGATGCGGGAGTTGGGGTTGTCGTAGGGAGTTGCCTTGCAGGACTCCACGAACAGCTGTGTATTTGGGATGGACGTGGTGGCCTCGATCTGCATGAAGATCATCTGCTTGAGGGAAACTTCCACTGGGTAGTTGCTGGCATCCACCAGTTTTTTGAAACGCTGAGTCTCAAAGAACTCAAACTGGAATGTGAAAGCACCAAAACCTTTCTCGTTGAAGGCGTACGGGTCCTTGTGTCTGAATCCCAGACTCAAGTTGATTCGCTTTGGATACAAGCAAGAAAAGGAAACATGAACATCTTGATTCCGTGAGATGACTTCATTTGGTTCAGCAGATGTGATCACGTTCTCAAAGATGATGTTGTCCTCGTCCTCCTGATGAAGACACAAAATGAAATACAGTCATTTAGGGGACAAATTATACAGATTGGGTCATGAACTTTATGATGCAGATGGTTATAAGACTTTTACTTTTGTCTCACATCTAACAAATTAACATATTTCATATGATTTTATATTTATACTTATTCAATTTATGATCTGTTTTTGAAAGCTTAAACCAGTGGAACAGTTTCCACTGATTGAGTGTAATTAAAATATAAAACCCTCAAATAATTTACAGTTTGATCTGCGTCTTTTAACCAGGTGTCAAAAATAATTTCATAATGTGAATAATTTTAAGAAAGTGAAAAAAGTTAGTGGGTTTATGGTGGAGGAGTTCCTTCACCAGTCCTGAGGAACATGATGAGATCATGTTGTTGCTCACGTCAGCTGTCAGTAGTCTAATCAAATTAATCCATTTATGTTCACACAACCCAAAATTAGTTTGATTTAATATCAATCTGTCATGAGTCTCGGCCTGTTCGGCCATGTTGTAGTTTTTAGTTTGTAGTTTCATGTCACTTCCTGTCATTCATTCATTGTCTGTTTGTTTTTGTCTCAGTACTCTGTATTACAGCAGCAGGTTGTTGTTCGTTTGTCAGCTAACATTTGTTCCTGCAAGCTTGTGTCATTATTTCCTGTCTAGTTCATGTCAAAGTATTTATCCACAGTGTGAACTGAACCTTTGCCTGATCCACTAACAGCTGCAATCTGCTGCTCTCCAGGCTACTCTGTTTGCATTCTTGATACAAAACTAGCACATAACTCAGTCCCGATGTTTTGTGTACTCCACCTCAACAAGAGTTCCACAGTCGTTCAGTGACATGACAGCAACCAGGTGTGTTGAGTTGGAAAGTTTTTTCAGGTTGCAGGAAGAGCCCGTGAAGTCGTTGAGGTGCAGTTTGTCCTCGTTGCGTCTGATGAAGTTGGTCTTTTCCACCTCCACCTTGATGGTTGTTTGAGTGCATGTCACTTGGGCCTCTGTAAGATCACATTGAAAAACATTGATATCATATGAATGTACGTTTATTTTATAGGTATTGGCTTTTAGCTCCAACCAGTTGCTGGTTGATCAGAAATTCACCTTTAATCCATGTTCTAGGATTAGGATTAGGATTAGGATCTCTTCAGGTATTATATTTGAAACCTTTGATCAAACCTGTAGTTTGTTTTGGAAGTCATTGTAGAAACCCTGTGACACACATACAGGTGTTGGACATGTTGGATAATGCTAAGCCACTGTGGTTGACAGGTCTGTTCACCATTAAATGATCGAACAACACAGAACAACTTGAGTGACTAATTAAAGTCCCAGTTTTTCTACAAGGGAACTCAAGGGTGATAATTGGTTGTTGGAGTTCTCAGCCTCATAAGCAGACTCTGTAACAGGGAAGGATGGAAGGAACATGCTGGTAGTTGAGATTCTTGTCTTCACAAACCACTTAATGTTGAACTCTAAAAACTTGACATGCGGGGTACCGCAGGGTTCAATTCTGGGTTCCATTCTTTTTGGTTTGTATATCCTATCTCTAGGACTTATAATTAGGCAATTTCCTGACATCTCCTAAAACTTCTATGCTGGTGATATCCAGCTTTACTGCTCTTTTAAATCAAATAATTTTCAAAAACTTGCCTCCTTGCTTAAATGTCTGGCTTCTACTGAACAGTGGCTTAGTGACAACTACCTGCAACGGAACCCACAAAAGTCTGAAACATTAATCATCGCTCCTGACAGTCAAATATCTACAATTAAACAGCACCTTGGTATTGATTGTGCCATGTGCCAATAACACTCCAAACAGCTAATCACTAAAGTGCACTTTCTGGTTTTTATCCTGTAAATAAAATTTACTTTATTTTACTTGACATACTACTTTCATACAGAAGGTGGAGTTGTTGTGGGTTTTCATTTGAGCCAAAGCCCAGTGATCATCTTTTTACTTCCTCATTAGACTCGTAGTCTTTCGCACCTCCCTGCTGCTTCTTCACAACTACCAGCCCTCCTAAACCCCACTGAGACAGTCTGCTTACTCATAACCCATAAGTAAATCATTTAAAAATCAAATCGAGTTAATTGTTAAAAAATAAAACAATGTCCAGATGGAGGGGAACCACATGTCTCACTGGGAGGCTGGAGTTCAGTAACAGTAAATAATGGCGAGACTGTATACCACAACTAGATTAGAAAAACCCAACAATGAACTGGAAGTGGCAGGGGGACAGTCAGAGGTCTGTGAATCTCCACTCACAGAACTATATACCATCTAGTCTTAGATATGGATGGACATATTAATGAATACTGATTTTTTTTTTGTCAGAGCTGACTCACCATAGTGCCTGACATCAACAGTCACACAGCGTAGCTCAGAATGATAGATTTGGTTGTTGCTGGAATGTAACAACAAAAATGAAAAAGTGGTGGTTAGTTAATTGGTTAAATTCCCCATTATATACTGATTTGAACCATTTGGTGTTTAAAGTTATATATAAAACATAACACATCCAAACCCCATAGACCGTATATTCCAAACTCACCTATCTCGTGCTTCAGAGACAAAACAAATTGGAAAATATTCATTCATCTGATCTTCATTTGGTGTAAATTTTATGATGAATAATTCTGAGGAGACATTTTCCTTTGAAGTGCCTGCTGGTCCAATCACGATCAAGTCATAAATCCTACAAACATGACACAAGGGTTCCAGTGAGCGAGATGTTCAAAAAACAACAAAAAACATAAATTGTTACAAAATAATCTTAAATAGTAACAAACATCAGTAAACATCTGTATGTTATTCAATGTGTTCCATAAACATAAACAAAGGTCACGGCTCACGTTGTGTATTGAGCTGTAGATTTAACATGGATTTCAAGCATCTTGTTTAAAAATGCAGGAATCGTTGCTCTGTTAGCCGGAGTTGGTTCCAAGAAAATGGGAAAGTAATCACCATCAAGACATGAAGGAGCTTCGTGTGAGTCCACTGGAAATTATACAAGACCAGAGAAATCATGTCAACAAGGAAAGACTCAATATTTACAGATTCAAGTATTTAACAAAAAACTATACCATAAACTGTGAACTGCAAAGGAAGTTTGCTCAAAGGAGCAATTGATTCTCGGTAAGGTGTGATGCCGATTGTTGTGGTGATGGCTTCAGTAGTTCTTAGAGCTTCTGTGGTAGTCGGAGCCTCTGTGGTGGTTGTTGGAGCCTCTGTGGTGGTTGTTGGAGCCTCTGTGGTGGTTGTTGGAGCCTCTGTGGTTGTTGGAGCCTCTGTGGTTGTTGGAGCCTCTGTGGTGGTTGTTGGAGCCTCTGTGGTTGTTGGAGCCTCTGTGGTGGTTGTTGGAGCCTCTGTGGTGGTTGTTGGAGCCTCTGTGGTGGTTGTTGGAGCCTCTGTGGTTGTTGGAGCCTCTGTGGTGGTTGGAGCCTCTGTGGTGGTTGTTGGAGCCTCTGTGGTGGTTGTTGGAGCCTCTGTGGTGGTTGTTGGAGCCTCTGTGGTGGTTGTTGGAGCCTCTGTGGTGGTTGTTGGAGCCTCTGTGGTTGTTGGAGCCTCTGTGGTGGTTGTTGGAGCCTCTGTGGTTGTTGGAGCCTCTGTGGTTGTTGGAGCCTCTGTGGTGGTTGTTGGAGCCTCTGTGGTTGTTGGAGCCTCTGTGGTGGTTGTTGGAGCCTCTGTGGTTGTTGGAGCCTCTGTGGTTGTTGGAGCCTCTGTGGTGGTTGTTGGAGCCTCTGTGGTGGTTGTTGGAGCCTCTGTGGTTGTTGGAGCCTCTGTGGTGGTTGTTGGAGCCTCTGTGGTGGTTGTTGGAGCCTCTGTGGTGGTTGTTGGAGCCTCTGTGGTTGTTGGAGCCTCTGTGGTTGTTGGAGCCTCTGTGGTTGTTGGAGCCTCTGTGGTGGTTGTTGGAGCCTCTGTGGTTGTTGGAGCCTCTGTGGTGGTTGTTGGAGCCTCTGTGGTGGTTGTTGGAGCCTCTGTGGTGGTTGTTGGAGCCTCTGTGGTGGTTGTTGGAGCCTCTGTGGTTGTTGGAGCCTCTGTGGTGGTTGTTGGAGCCTCTGTGGTGGTTGTTGGAGCCTCTGTGGTGGTCGTTGGAGCCTCTGTGGTTGTTGGAGCCTCTGTGGTTGTTGGAGCCTCTGTGGCGGTGGTCGGAGCCTCTGTGGTTGTTGGAGCCTCTGTGGTGGTGGGACGGACCTCTATTGTGGTGGGAGGAGCCTCTGTGGTGGGTGGAAGAGCCTCTGTTGTGGTGGGAGGCACTTCTGTGGTAGGGGGAGGAGCCTCTGTGGTGCTGGGAGGAGCCTCTGTGATGGTGGATGAAGCAGGTTCAATGCTGTTTGTAACAGGTTCTGTGGTGGTTAGAGAACTTTGGACAATGTGACGTTTATGTCGTGTCATTGACGGAGGTTCCTTTGTTGTGTAGGATCCATCAGAGTAAGACAACGTGATTTTTGTGTTTGGAAAGTCCTCCACTACAAGTTCAATTGGATGTCCTCCAGTGCTCTGACTGTAATTATATGTAAGGGAACAGGAACTCTGACAAGAAGAACAGACACCTAATCAGACAATGTATTGCAGTTTACAATGGTAAAATAACAATAATTCACAACCTGCATAATATTGTCATTGGTGGTTGAACATTGCACATCCCAACTTTACTATGTTTGCTTGTTTTGTAGTAGTAGTGGTTTGGTGTTGGGTTTCTGTTTTAATTCATTAGGGATTGCCATAATGAATGGATTCCATGTGGTCTGATGCATCTAGGATGATAACATTTGCATTGAATCTGGAATAGTGCTACACATGGTGGCAGCTTGTTGGAGTAGCTGTGTGACATTGCTTTTTTGGTCTTTTGAGTATTTCTTGCTAGTTTTTTTCATCTGGAAATATTATTTTTGAATTATTTTTTATTCTGATTTTGGTGTGCTGATTGAGGTCTTTTTGTCACTTTTTTGCCACTTGTTATGATGCGTCACCATGGCAACAAGAGACTTGTTTAATGGAAAGAGCAGCTAACTGACTCAAATAATCCTCAAATTGAAACCCCTGATCCATGATGAGCTAAAAAGAAGAAGACATGGATGCAGATCCGGAGCACAGTGAAGAGAGAGAAAGAGGAAGTTTAAACCTTCACTTCCATCAGTCATGACAAATATAAGATCGCTTGCTAACAAAATGGATGAACTTGAAACCCTGTTGAAGACCCAGCCAGAGTATCGAGATTGCAGCATCATGTGTTTTACTGAGACATGGCTAAAGGAACATATCCCAGACTCCAGTTTGTCTCTGTCTGGCTTTCAAACAATACGAGCAGACAGAGATTTGAAGAGGAGCGGCAAAAGAAAATGAATTTGTCAGCTCCAATCAGCACTCTACATCATACTCTGCATCACTTAATCTAACTCACATCCTACCTGTGGGACACACGCACTGACAACATGAAACACCTTCAGGTTCCAGCTTTAGACTCGTCCCTCTATCTGAGACTAATTTCACCTCCAGAACATTCTGAACAAACTCTTTCCAGATAATTCCTGCTCCATTCCTCTTCTTATCAGCACCATGATAGAACAGATTCAATCCTTCTCCTAGACTCCTGGTCTTGATACCTGTCTATCTGGGCTCTTGGACACACAGTATGTCCACCTTCCTCCCCTGCATCATATCTCTAGTTTTTCCTGTCATAGTCTCTACATTCAGAGTCCCACTCTTGATTTGTCTTTTCTCTCTCTATGAACACATCTTCCTTCTCTCCTCCTTCTTCCAACCACAGTAGTCCAGTTCCATCAGCAGCCTGCAGGTTAACAGCCCTAGTGGTGGTTGTTGTTAACCTGGGCCTCGACTGTTCTGGACTGTTCCGGAAATCAGACTTGTGACTTGCATTGGTGTTTATTTGACATAAGTTTTACATCGGATGCCCTTCCTGACACAAACCCGCTGCATTTATCTTGTCTTGGGACCGGCATGAGGAAGACACTGGCTTGTGCTGCATTGAGTTTTTCATGTTTTCAATATGTCAAAATATCACTATAAATTGTTTTTTACCTGGTCAAAAGAGAAACCACTAATAAGCCTGCAGAGCCCACATTCATTTGTAGCTGAGTTTGTTGGTACTCTGCATCTCACATGGTCCCCATCAGGGTCAAAAGCTGAAATCCTGAATGTTCTTGGACAGTTTTTTGTTACCCTGGAAAAGAAGGAGAACAAAGAACTCATTACTGAATTACTTTAAAGAGCAACTCACCCCTCGTCCAGATTACATCCTCGTGCAAACTGTCTTTTTAAAAAATGCTGCTAAAGGAGGTGGTGCCTCGGGACCAGCAGACATGGGGGGGGGGGCTGTGATTGACATTTTGCACTACACATACAGCCAGCCGCCAGAGAAGCACAGATGAAAATGGAGGAAGCTGCTTCTATGGAGCTGAATGGCCCTGATCCAGTGGCTTAGCAGCATGGAATGGGGCTCTTCTCTTGTGGTATATAGTTGTTAACCACAGCTAAAGCTACATTTAGATTAGCTAACCCTATTAGCTATCCCTATCTGCAGCTATTTTATGAGATGCTGGAGACAACAGGCAACTAAGTGTGTCTGAGAGATGGTTTTCATACCCCATGGGGCGTGTTTTAGAGACGATGCCTGTGATGTAGACATGGGAAAAGATGTACCGCTTTCAGCTAATCACAAATTTCAAATGCAGTAGCCACATTTCAACCCTAAGAGGGCAGCACTAAGACATTTTTAGACCAATAAGTGTAGAATTCAACAGGTTTACATAAAAATGACAAAAAATGCCCAGAAACTGAAAGATTGCATTGGTTAAGACCCATTAATACAGTTTATAAGCAAAAAAAAAGATTTTTTGGGGTGAGTTGCCCTTTAACTAATGCTATGACAGTGAGCAAATGTGCTAGATTAAAACACTGTTAAATACAACAATAAGAAGATTATAAATAACACAAGTTACATTCAAAATAGTTAAAGGTGGGATATGGAATTATGGAAGTTTAATAAAGGCTTATTTTGGTATAATGTCTGCTAAGTTAGTGTGGTCCAGATGCAGAAAAGGTGCTGAAATCTGCCTTTATTGAAGTTTCACAAATCCCAGAATGGGTTTTAATTATTCTGCCATTAGTGTAGAATAATCTAGTCCAGGTTAGAAACGTCTAGGTTATGTAGATTTTTTAACTAGAGCAGATTAAATACGCTCATAGTAGAGAAAAATTTGGTGCCTTGACATTGAGGAACTCCCATAGTTTATATATATGTCCATGGAAATAACAATGTTACACCAAGACCTGAGCTGTGAGAGTCCGAAGCAAGACACTAAGTATTTTACTTTCTAAAAAAGGTCTCGATGAAATGTGCATTTGGTTGTGAGAGTTACAGGAATTCATTCGCCATTTTATTCAGGCAGCTCGAGGGGAAGCACTCATGAGGAGGGGGCCTGGAGGAGAGATGGGATTTTAGGAGTATTTCTCAATGTCAAGGAACCTTGCCTTGATGCCTTGGTCCCGCCCCGGTTGCCTTATTTTCAGATTTTTAAGAATGCTGTTCCACTCCTCCATCGTAAAACTAAGATTTAAATCCATTTCCCACGTTCTTTGAAGAGAAAGTGTATATGAGTATATGTGTATGTGAATATATGTGGGGATGGGCGCAGTTCACTCTCAGGCAGCCATCTTTGTCAAGTGTGTCACATGATTCCTATCATCAGGATCTTCTACAGCAGGTTTCTGAGTAAAGTACTAATAAATTTTAGCCTTATGAATAACAACAAAACTAGATATAAACTTTACTCTTGTGGCTTTCTAACATGAATGTTCAGAATTTTGGAAGGTTTCAGTGGCACCTACTTCCTTGGTGAGAGAAGTGTCTGTGTTTCTCTCCCAAATCAAATTCCTTGTATGGTGTAAATGATACTTGGCCAATAAAGCTGATTCTGATTTTTTGTTTGGTCCTTTCAGTGTTCTGTATATCTATTAACTTTTCCTCTCAGCTGGTCCCTCTCAGTCTCATTCAGTTTGTTCAGATTCTTTTTGTTTTATCAGAAATAGTTTTTTGTATGTCCTGAGTTCTCGTATCCTGTTTGCATTTGGGTCCTTCTTACGCCACTTTATGACAGTTTCATCTTCACGTTACTGACTCTGAAGATTGAAACCATGTAGTAGAAGCTTCATCAACGTGTGAACCAGTGAGACATTTCTAACATATTCTCCCAGATTGGTTTGTTAACTATACCTTTAAGGTTTATAAGTGTACTTGGCATTGGTGTTTTACTATTTTTGTGACCATAAACTGTTAGTGAATACTTTCATTTCAGGATCTTGATGTGTTTATATTGTTTGTGTGTGTTGTGCACTCAAAGTAGTAAATGCAGCAGTCAGATGTTACAAGTTCTGGCCTCAGGAGGGCGCTTTACTCTGATTTTTCCTCAAATGCATCTGTTGATTTCTGTTTGCACACATGAACTTTACTGGAGATCAGTGAAAGATAACGATGTGGAAATGTTAACAATAAGAAATTACAGTTAATTATGAACAGCATATTATATAGTTACAATGTCAGTCAGTCATTATCTGTACCTGCTTGTTTCTGTTCAGGGACACAGAGCTGGAGTGTATCTCTAGCAGTCACTGGGTGAAAGGTGGCGCTACACCTGGACAGGTTACCACACTCACACCAAGGGACAATTTAAAGTTACCAATTAATTTCAAGCATGTGTTTGGTCTGTTGGAAGAAAATGGGGTCTCCGGAGAAAACACAAACATGCACATAGAGAACATTCAAACTCCATGCAGAAAGGACCCGGTCCAGTTTTAAACCCAGGACCTTCAATTACAGTGTGATTTATATAATTTAGTTCAAGTGAGAATCAGATGAAACTTGAACAAGATGGTGTTTCCTGTAATAGATGGTACAGAACGCCTGTATGTAGAATAGAATAGAATAGAATAGAATAGAATAGAATAGAATAGAATAACCTTTTAATAGTCCCACAAACAAACAGGTGTATAAACTGAACACAGACCATAACATGACGGAGCACACACAATGTTTACAACGAAAGATGAAAAAATAAGAAAAAGATTATCTACACCCTAGTTATATAACATTTATAAACTGTTATAAAACATATTGTGCATTTCTTCAAGAAGTTTGGATATGTTTAAAGTTGAAATTAAAAAAAGTCCAGATTTTTATTGAACTGTGTATTGTAAAAAGTAAACATGAAGCTTAAATAAAATGTTCAGTCTGGTGTAAATAAATGTGCACGTTACAGCAGTATTGGTGATGGTTAGGTCTGATGTAAATCTTTATGTTTGTCGGGAACAGTTCTGATTGTACAGTCTTACAGCTGTGTGAGAGTCCATCAAGTCCTTCACTGACAACAACATGCTGCAGAAATAAAATCCCAGTTATGCCAACCTGTCCACATTTTGCGTAGCAAGTACGCAATTTGGCATCTAAATACGCGGGTACGACGGTACGACCCCTCCAAACTACGCTAAAAGCTGCACACGTGTGAGTTCTGTAAAAAAAAAATCCTGGTGAAGAAGTTTCAGCCAATCATGGCAGAGAAAACAAAGTCTGCCTAACGCACAGACCCCCGCCTCCCCGCTTCGTCCTGTGTCCTGCTGTCCGCTCCTTCTCTCCATCCTCCGGTTCTCTACTCGCTGCTGTTCTGGCGTTTAAAAAGGTAAATTCTCTCGGTGTGTGTGAGGACGCGCGTGTGCGGGTCTGTGTGTGTCCGTCAATGAACGCACGCACGAAATTTGCGTGTTGCTTTATCAGTAATAAGTGCACAGCAGCGCTGATCATCCCATAACAGAGAAGGGAGGGAAAAAATAAATAGTCTTCTTTCTTAATCTCATTGACAAAAATCAAATATTTAATAAATTATCTGAATCTTACAACCAAAGTGGTCATTTGATGTGAAATGTGTAGAAATTATTTGCTGTATAAAGTATTTTGCCTTGTGTGTGTGTGTGTGTGTGTGTGTGTGTGTGTGTGTGTGTGTGTGTGTGTGTGTGTGTGTGTGTGTGTGTGTGTGTGTGTGTGTGTGTGTGTGTATGTGTGTATGTGTGTGTGTGTATGTGTATGTGTGTGTGTGTGTATGTGTGTATGTGTGTGTGGGTATGTGTGTGTGTGTGTGTGTGTGTGTGTGTGTGTGTGTGTGTGTGTGTGTGTGTGTGTGTGTGTGGGTGTGTATTTCTGACCTCCTGGGGACCCGTTTCCTGACTTTTACTATCTTTCTGGGGTGCGAGGGTTCTTGTGGGGAGCGAAGCCTGGTCCCCATGAGGGGGACTCCCCTTTTTAGGGTTAGGGGTTAGGTTTATAGGTATGGTGTGAATAGAGTTTTAGTTAGTCTTAGGGTTAGTTATAGATCAGTAATGGTTAAGGTTAGGAAAAGGGTTTGGGTTAGGTATAAATCTAGTTACTAAAATCAATGGAAGTCAATGGACGGTCCCCATAAGGATAACAAAACACACTTGTGTGTGTGTGTGTGTATGTGTGTGTGTGTGTGTGTGTGTGTGTGTGTGTGTGTGTGTGTGTGTGTGTGTGTGTGGGTTTGTATTTCTGACCTCCTGGGGACCCGTTTCCTGACTTTTACTATCTTTCTGGGGTCCGAGGGTTCTTGTGGGGACCGAAGCCTGGTCCCCATGAGGGGGACTCCCCTTTTTAGGGTTAGGGGTTAGGTTTATAGGTATGGTGTGAATAGAGTTTTAGTTAGTCTTAGGGTTAGTTATAGATCAGTAATGGTTAAGGTTAGGAAAAGGGTTTGGGTTAGGTATAAATCTAGTTACTAAAATCAATGGAAGTCAATGGACGGTCCCCATAAGGATAACAAAAGACACTTGTGTGTGTGTGTGTGTGTGTGTGTGTGTGTGTGTGTGTGTGTGTGTGTGTGTGTGTGTGTGTGTGTGTGTGTGTGGGTATGTGTGTGTGTGTGTGTGTGTGTATGTGTGGGTTTGTATTTCTGACCTCCTGGGGACCCGTTTCCTGACTTTTACTATCTTTCTGGGGTCCGAGGGTTCTTGTGGGGACCGAAGCCTGGTCCCCATGGGGGGGACTCCCCTTTTTAGGGTTAGGGGTTAGGTTTATAGGTATGGTGTGAATAGAGTTTTAGTTAGTCTTAGGGTTAGTTATAGATCAGTGATGGTTAAGGTTAGGAAAAGGGTTTGGGTTAGGTATAAATCTAGTTACTAAAATCAATGGAAGTCAATGGACGGTCCCCATAAGGATACCAAAACACACTTGTGTGTGTGTGTGTGTGTGTGTCGCAAAATTCTGCAAGAAAAAGCCGCGCAACCCAAGTGGTACTCAAATTTTTGGACAAGGTTTGCAGGTCTGCAGTTACTGTGTTCTCCATCTCAGACTGAAATAATTCCCTAAAGGTTATAAACTAAAAAAGAAAAGAACAGACAAACCTTAGGATGTGAGGTGTGGTGATGATGGGAGACCTGTTTGATTCACCAGTATCAGATCGAGTTCCCAGGTCCACATGTGTCATTATACTCCATTGAACCCAAGAACCTAGAACGTTAGGGTTCCAATAGCCTGAACCATGCCACCAATCGTACCATGTGGGGAGTCTGTTCAATAACATAGTTTTAAATGTCAACAATCAAGAACAGTTTCCAACAGGTCTAGCTAGTCGTTTTATTTCTACAAAATAATAAACAATCAACAGACTAAACATAACTGCCAAAATACATATGTACTAAAGTTGTACTGATTTACTCAAGATGAATAAATAAGAACAAAAAGCACCAAACCACCTTCTGGGTTTATTTTTCTACTCATCTCAGCATATTAAAATATAATGAAAAATAGTTTTTCTTTCCAAAATAATAATAAATATTGATCTCACTTCATTTCAAAGGGGAGGTTGGTGTGCAGGACTCTCCTCGTTGTCACCTCATAATGTCTCCAGTCACCAGAATTATCAAAACCTGCTGTAATGAATGCAGCATCATTCTTTGTCCGAGTCCCACAGTTTCCACTTATGCATATTACTTCAACACTGTAACTCCTGTAGAACGTTCGCTTGTGATAAAATTCAACCTACAAAGAAAAACTATGTTCAGTAAAAAAATCCTCAAATCAATTCTGTGCAACTTGTAGAACTTTGAAAATATAAATGTAAATATAAATGTTAATATCTACAAGGTTAAAACAGTGAAAATATCATTTTATCATATTTAGTCAAGAAAAAAAGCAACTTTGTTATTTTCACTAAAAATAAATTTTGTATTTTATTTTGTCGGCTGGGTTCTTGTGCAAACGTTGGTTCTAATATATTTTTCATATATTTTATTAATTGAAATGCATCACCCACCTCATAAAAACCATCTGCAGTTATTCCTTTAGGAGTGAAGCTCAGTGATCCACCGTAATACCTATGGAAGAATGTCCATGCTGAAACAGAGGTGAACATCAGCAGCAGATGCAGAAGAACTGCAAGAAACGCCATCCTGATCATCTCGTCTTCTGAACAGCAGTCGAGTGCTTTTAATACCCCGAGACAAGGAAACATGACACCAATAACTAAAACCAACCAGTTGAACCGGCTTTTATTTACAAAAACATTCTGTTAAACATTTTCGCTTCATGTATTGTGCAGATTGTTGCTTTACACGCCCGGTTCTTTCCCCAAAACATTTATGTGTTACACTGGAATGTACTTTGATATGCTGCAATTTCTGGTTATAAATCAAACATTTCAGTGTTTGTTTCCTGTTATAATAAAGTTAAATTCATTCATTCATTCATTCATTCATTCATTCATTCATTCATTCATTCATTCAGACAGATTTTGAACAATATTTGCGATATATGGTTATTTGTGTACATGGAAAGTGTTTTATATCTTTGAGTTAATCTCATAAAAAATAGGAGCAAAAATAAAAGTGTTAAATTTACTTTCTTATTCAGTATAAATACCTTCACCAGGATTTTCAAACAGTCCCTGTGGCAGTAATACCCTGTGGAGTAGTACTCAGTGGAGAACATCCTGAGGGTCATCATCATCATCATCATCATCATCATCATCATCATCATCATCATCATCATCATCATCATCATCATCATTGTTCTTAGAAAAACTGGTACAAAGTCATATTATTGCTGCCCTGCCAGCTGATTTGGACCCTTATAAATTTGCTTACAAAGGAAAGAGATCCACATGCTGCAGCTACAACCCTTCATCACGGGGAGAAAAAACAATGAATCTGCTTTCACTTCTTTTATCTGACTGTTCCTGGAAAGAGTAAAAGAATCATTATACAAACTCGACAGGTAAAACAAACATTACTGTAGCCAAGAAGACGTGTTCAACTTGTTATGCAGATTTACTGGATAGACTCCTTAAAATATGTTAAAATAAACAAAAGAAACTTACACAGAGCAGCTTTGAACAACTACAAGAAAATAATTCACTTATTATTTAATTATTATTGTATAAAACAAACATGGAACTTTTCTTTTAATCCTTCACGTGACGACAAATCTGAAGGATTTACTGAGTTACATGTGACTGCAACTAAAACACGTCTGTAGGTTCTCAGAGTGAGTGAGTGAGTGAGTGAGTGAGTGAGTGAGTGAGTGAGTGAGTGAGTGAGTGAGTGAGTGAGTGAGTGAGTGAGTGAGTGATACAAGAGAACTGCAAGAAACGCCATCCTGATTATCTCTCCTGAACATCAGTCGTGTGCCTTAAATTAAGTTTTATTTCAAATTCATTTATTTTTAAAGTGCTAATTCATAAAGTCATTTAATACCCCGAGAACAAGGAAAAACATGACATAATTAAATAAAATCAACCAGTTTTGACTTGCTTTTATTCCCATAACTGCTCTATAATTAAATACTTTTTCTTTTGTCTGAATCAAGTAATTTCCTCACACAGAATCTTCCATAAGCCATTTGTAAGACCATGACCTGTTGTTTGGTTCATTATGTGTTGGATGGATTTCTTCATAACACTGTTGTTGTTTCATGCCACAGATCAAAGACAGTTTGATGAGACTTTGGCGTCTGAACAAACGTTATGAGAAACACATTTTGGCATGTGTTTCTTTACTTCTGATGTGTATTAATTACTTTTAAATGGAGCACATACAACATAAACATTCACTAGTAAAAATGTTTTTTTTAATTTTCAGACTTATTTTGATTTGATAAAAATATTATTTTTATTTCAGTGGAGAATATATGAAACATTTTAAGTTTCAGCTTCTTATCTTCTTGAGTAAATTATTATTTTTGTAGATTTTTCTTGAAGTGCTGTTTTGCACATTAAGTAATTATTTATTTTTAAATAAAATTTCTTTTCCTCCAGAAGACAATCTAAACATAAAGATTTACTTTCTCACACAAAACAGTAACTTGATGGAATCTGGACCAACATGAGCGAGTTTGAACACTAAACCAACAGGTCCAATTCTAATCTTTTGTAAAATCCACCACACCTGTGTGTGAGTGTTTTAGAGTAATGTGGTAATAATGTTATTTTATTTAACTCTTATTAATATATTATGTCATGTTTTCTGCTGCCAAAATATTTGTTGTAAAAGAGATCTTGTCCTCAATGGGACCTCGTGTCTACAGAGTTTGTTTGTTTGTTTGTTTGTTTGTTTGTTTGTTTGTTTGTTTGTTTGTTTGTTTGTTTGTTTGTTTGTTTGTTTGTTTGTTTGTTTGTTTGTTTGGGGGGTGTTCATTTGTTGCCCAAGTATGTTACAAACAAATTATGCAAATATAATATCCAGTAACTCCACTATTACATGTTGTAGTAACACCAAACTCACAGCACATGTGAATAGAATGAAGCTTAAATAAAATGTTCAGTCTGGTGTAAATAAATGTGCAAGTTACAGCAGTATTGGTGATGGTTAGGTCTGATTTAAACCTGTTTGTTTGTTGGGAACAGTTCTGATTGTACAGTCTAACAGCTGCAGGAAGGACGGACCTGCAGAAACTCTCCTTCATGCATCTAGGATGCAGCAGTCTGTCACTGAAGGAGTTCTGCAGTTCAGTAACATTTGTATGAATGGGGTGGGAGACTCTGTCCATCAGAGATGTTACTTCGACCAGAGTCCTTCTGTCCCACTACCTGCACTGGATCCAGACAGAATTTCATTCCTGGCTTGATTGGGGAACCCTGGGTTCCATTAAGAACCAGACTTGTCTTATTTGAATGCTTTGGATTATAATTTCTTGATTTATTGTGACAAATGTTTAAAAGTGTCTACAAATGGAAGTTGAATGTGACATAGTCTACTGGCTGAATTCCTGTAGTTCCTCATGGCAGATGAGATTAACAGTCACACAGCAATACTCTGAATGATCCATTTAGTTGCACAGGAACATATACCAGTAAACTGTTTTACCAACAAAGAAGAATATAATCTGAGCCTTTGTTTTATTTGTTCTATTGTATATTTATTACAGTTCAGTGTGCAACACATCTCAATGAAGATCTTTTAAAACTAAAGCCAATCAGGAAAGAGGGTCGTATAAAAGAACCCAAAAACAGGCAAAACTCAAGGATGGTAAAATAAAATACTTTTAATTAATGAAAAACAGAAAATGATGTGACAACTAAAACAGAAGCTGGATGGAACACAACGTCATGGCAGAACAAGAGATCTGACAACTAAACAGGTACATATAAATACATGGGAGTAACAGAGTGGACACTGGTGTAGAAGCTGAACAACAGACATGAAACAGGAACTAAAAATGTCATCGATAGTGACACGGCAAAAGAGAGAAACAAGATTAATCTACAGACTTTAAGAAATAAACACAGAATATAAATTCAAGTAAAAAGTTAACGGACAAAACGGAACTGGGGATCACAAAAAAACATACAAAACACTTTAATTATATCAGTAAGTGTGACAAAGAGGAGGAGGAATTAAAATGCATTAAAACTGGCAACTACAGTCTCACACCAAGAAATGTAGAAGAGGTTAGCTCCAAAAACAAAGTGAGGGCTGATCTAGCTCCTGTGGTTCTTGATCCAGCTGTCATGGTGCAGTTCTGGTGGTGGTTGCAGCAGCTTCTGTGGTTGTTGTTGCACATCACAGCTGCTCCACCACCACCATGGCTGTTGTTGATCAACCTGTGGGGGTGGTTGGTGCAGCTGAATTGGTTGTTAGAGCAGTTGAGGTGGTTTTCGTAAAAGGGATGTTGGTTGTTGCTACTGATGTGGTTGTCGTTGCAGCTGGGACGGTGGTGCACATTGTAGTATGGGATGGGTGGTTGTTGCAGCTGTGATGGTTTCTAGTGTGGTGGTTGACGCAGTTCTGGTGGTGGTTGAAGCAGATCTGGTGAACTGCTTCAACCACCACCATGGCTGTTGTTGCTCAACCTGTGGGGGTGGTTGTTGCAGCTGTGATGGTTTCTTGTGCAGATCTGGTGGTAGTTGGTGCAGCTGTGGTGGTGGTTGCAGCAGCTTCTGTGGTTTTTGTTGCACATCACAGCTGCTCCACCACCACTAGAACTGGTTCAACCACCACCAGAACTGCTCACACCACCACCATGGCTGTTCTTGCTCAACCTGTGAAGGTTGGTGGTGCAGCTGTATTGGTTGTTAGAGTAGCTGAGGTGGTTTTTGGAAAAAAGGATGTTGGTTGTTGTTACTGATGTGGTTGTTGTTGCAGCTGGGACGGTGGTGCACATTGTAGTATGGGTGGTTGTTGCAGCTGTGATGGTTTCTAGTGCAGCTGTGGTGGTTGGTGCAGTTCTGGTGGTGGTTGGTGCAGTTCTGGTGGTGGTTGGTGCAGTTCTGGTGGTGGTTGGTGCAGTTCTGGTGGTGGTTGGTGCAGTTCTGGTGGTGGTTGCAGCAGCTTCTGTGGTTGTTGTTGCACATCACAGCTGCTCCACCACCATCACGGCTGTTCTAACCACCACCAGAACTGCTCACACCACCACCATGGCTGTTGTTGCTCAACCTGTGAAGGTTGGTGGTGCAGCTGTATTGGTTGTTAGAGTAGCTGAGGTGGTTTTTGGAAAAAAGGATGTTGGTTGTTGTTACTGATGTGGTTGTCGTTGCAGCTGGGACGGTGGTGCACATTGTAGTATGGGTGGTTGTAGCAGCTGTGATGGTTTCTAGTGCAGCTGTGGTGGTTGGTGCAGCTCTGGTGGTGGTTGGAGCAGTTCTGGTGGTGGTTGCAGCAGCTTCTGTGGTTCTTGTTGCACATCACAGCTGCTCCATCACCACCATGGCTGTTGCTGGTGAACCTGTGGGGGTTGTTGGTGTGGTTTTGGTTCATCTGTCATGATGGTTGAAGAAGCTGAGGTTGTCATTGTAGCTTTGGTTGTTGATTCAGCTCTGATGAGAATAAATATTAGAAGAGATGATCATTGTGGACCATCAAGTACCAAAGATTAGTGAAGTGAGGAGGGCATCGAAGGAAAAGAAAAGTGAAAGGCAGCTGGTCCTGATGATACACCTGTGCAGGTATGTAATTGTTTGGGAGAGTTTTTGACTCTGTTATTTAACCAGATGTTAGAGAGAGAGGATTCCTGAGGAATGGAGATGAAGTGTGGTGCTGCAAATCTTTAAGAACAAGAGAGATGAACAGAGTTGTAGAAACTACAGATGATGTGTCACAATGAAGCTGCAGGAAGAGTCCTAGAAACTAGACTAGGGACAGAATTGAGTATCTGTGAGCAGCAATATGGCTTCATGCCAAGAAAGAGTACTACAGATGTAGTACAGATGTAGTATTTACTTTGAGGATATTGATGGAGAAGTACAGAGAAAACCAGAGGAGCTTCTTTGTGTCTTTGTAGATCTAGAAGCATCTGACGAGGAACTGTTGTCCTGTATGAAGAAGTATGTTAGAGTGGTGCAGGACACGTAGGACAGCTAACATGTGCTGTAGGTTGGACGGAAGAGTCTCAGCAAGAATGAAAGGACAGGTGGACATGATAAGTATAATAATGGTAAGACATGTTGTCTGGTTTGGAGATGGTACCACTAAAGAAGGGACAGGAGACACAGCTAGAGGGAGCAGAAAGGAATCAGGTTGAGGTTCTTTGGGAGGGACGAGGATGGACAGGGTCAGGAATGAGTCCATCAGAGGGATGACACATGTTACATGTTTTGGAGATAAAGTCAGACAGATTGAGATGGTTTGGACATGTCCAGAGGAGGGACAGTGAGTTTATTGTGAAAAGGATGCTGAGGCGGGAACTACCAGGCAGGAGGTCTAGAGGAAGACCAAAGAGGAGACATAGTGAAGGAGGACATGAGGTTTGTTGGTGTGAGAGAAGAAGATGCAGAGGACAGATGGAGACGGAGGACATGCTGTAGAGACTCCTGAAGGAAAGCTAAAAGGAGAAGAAGGAGAGAAAAGACGTTGTTGTCATTTGAAACGTTGAAACATTGAAACATGAATAGAGAACTACTTCTGGAAGGTTCCATTGAGCTAAAATCCAGTCCTGGGAGGAACTGGGTTCAAACCAGCAACCCTCCAGTTGACCAGTCCTCCCCAATCACTATATGGAAACTGGAAAAATCTCAAATATGAAAGTAAAATGAGCTGAAAAAATACAATAATAATGAGATGAACATTTTTAGCAGCAACATTTGTGTTGAGTTTGTAATGTTTAAATCAAAGAGTTAAATCTCACCTTAAATCAAACAGCTGGTTTTATAATGTCTCCATGTGATTCAGATGGGCATGTTCCAGTCCCACAGTTTACCCCTCAAACCAACCACTCCCTAGTGCTGATGGTACGAACCGTGTTCCTATAAAAAGTCCTCAAATCTTTAGCAATTATTACAAAAATGATGGATTTCATTAGCAGCATGAACATTTTCTACTGAACTCAGTCCTTGTTTGTACAGAAACACTGTCGATAAGAAAATACTGCATGTTATCTGAGAAGATTTTTTTTCAGATTTTTTTTTAATTGTTGCACATTTTAACTTGATAAAAACTTGATAAGAATGACTCACCTCATAATTCCCATCTGGATTCCTTCCTGTTGGAGTGAAGCCCACCGATCCGCCACAGGACTGATACCATACAGAACCAGTGGTGACTATGAGCAGCTAGAACTCCTCCCAGTGAAAGCACCATCCTGATCATCAGCTGTCCATCTTATATAGACGCCAACAAGGAAAAACAAAGTCTCATTTACTGAAAACCTCAAACTGAAACACAACCTGTTTAACAAGCCTGGAATTTAAACTGTAACCTGAAGTTACGTAAGAAAACTTCTCTGTAGTGATTATGTTTGTTTCAACCTTAACCCTTTAACCACTGGAGTTTCTCACTCAATTCAGATTTTTGGGCAACATATTTTAAAAGGCTGTAACTTGATAGTTCATTGTGTGAGAAAATTAATTCTCACAACAAAAAACTAAATAAATATATTTTATTTTATTTTATTTTAAAAATAAAAAACATTGTTGATAAATTAATTTCTCAACAAAAGTATTTACACTGTCCANAGACAGGGTTTTATCTGTCCTACCTGTCCAGGTTCTATCTGCCCTACCCGTCCAGGTTCTATCTGTCCTACCCGTCTAGGTTCTATCTGTCCTACCTGTCCAGGTTCTATCTGCCCTACCTGTCCAGGTTCTATCTGTCCTACCCGTCTAGGTTCTATCTGTCCTACCTGTCCAGGTTCTATCTGCCCTACCTGTCCAGGTTCTATCTGTCCTACCCGTCCAGGTTCTATCTGTCCTACCCGTCCAGGTTCTATCTGTCCTACCCGTCCAGGTTCTATCTGTCCTACCTGTCCAGGTTCTATCTGCCCTACCCGTCTAGGTTCTATCTGTCCTACCTGTCCAGGTTCTATCTGCCCTACCTGTCCAGGTTCTATCTGTCCTACCTGTCCAGGTTCTATCTGTCCTACCTGTCCAGGTTCTATCTGTCCTACCCGTCTAGGTTCTATCTGTCCTACCTGTCCAGGTTCTATCTGCCCTACCTGTCCAGGTTCTATTTGTCCTACCCGTCTAGGTTCTATCTGTCCTACCTGTGCAGGTGACACAGTGTGTAATGTGTTAGAGTGGGGAACCTCTGGAAGCAGGTACAGCACACAGTGCACAGTCTGACCTGCCGTCAGTGGTTCCAAACCAGAGGAGCTCCATCAGTCCTTTTATGTGTGTGTCCTGTTATTGACTGACCTGTCCAGGTGTAACCTCACCTTTCTTCCAAAAACAACAACCCCTGCGACCCTAGAAAGAAACAGGTGTGGTCTAACCAAACCACTGAACTTCAGTTCAATTCAATCCCATTTTATTTATAAAGCACCAATTCAAAATGAAGTTCACTTCAGTTTCAGAAACAAGTCCAAGTTCAGTTCTATATAAACATTTCAGTTAATTGTAAGTAATGTGATTCACTAAGTCTTCAGAAAGCACTTTGTTTTACACCACGGCTGAAAAACCAAAACCTTCAAACCCCCTCAGTCAGTTCAAGAGGATTATAAAAGGTAAAAACATCATTGAATGAACAGAGACATGTTTAACTTGTTCTGCAGATTTACGGGACAGGCTACAGAAACTATGTTTGACAGTAATCAGATGGAACTTCTGCTGCATCACATGCATGATTTGGATCTTTTCCTGTTTAGACATCAGGGAGGATTTGTGATGTAAAACCAGCTGAAACAAACCAAAACTTTACAGAGAATTAAATAAAAATAAAAATTACAACATTTACAACTTAAACACAAAAACATTTTGTTTTTAATTTGTTTAACTGACACAGATTCACTTCATGTCTGATGGAAAAGGGTTCCAGTATTAAACTTCTCATCACTCTGCTGAATAAAAATATCTAAATGTTTTGAATCTATGGCTGAAGAAATTAAGGAGGTCGTTAATGTGACGCAACACATTCATCTTAATTTTGTACATTTAAGCAAAGAAGTGATGAAAATGTTTCCTTTTGTTTTACAGGTTTAATCTCTTCATGTGTTTCATCCTCAGCATCTCGCAGCGGGACGGCTGTGAGACACATGATGTCATAACGAGGCGTGTTCATGATGTCATAACGAGGCGTGTTCAGGCTGCTTTCACAATCACTTTCCTGTAAATCATTTTTATCATATTTCATTAGTCACATGACTCCACTCATGAACACGTGTTCAACAGGTGTTGTACACGTGTGACTCTGAGATCAGACTGATCAATAAATCTTCTCTCATATTTTAACCTTGATTTTTCTTCTTCTCCTTTTCCTCACTGTTTACATCCTCTTATTTCTGTTAATCTACATCCTAAAATCCCTCAGATCCGGTTCTGTTTACAATCCCTGATCCAGGTCTATCCCTGATCCGGTCCTGGTTAGACTCCCTGATTCGGTCAGTCCTGGATCAGTAGTCCTTCAGACTTTCTGAATGTTTTTTTGTGTTTGACCGTTTCCATTTAGTCCAGATGTGTTGTAAAAGCTTTAAACATCATGTACTGTATCTGTAATTAGATAAAAGTCCCTCCAGGTGATGAAAGATTCTGATGTCTTTAAGAAACTGATACAAATCCAACAAACTCCTGAAATCAGAATCTGGTCCAGTACATTCCACATATAAGGAATCTGGTTCCAGTTCACTTTCTACTCTACTTAAAGACAAACATGTAAAGATAACAGACAATGTTGGACATAGAACACATGAGACAAGAGACACATCAGCAGCATCGTCCACTATGAGAGTCTGATTGGCTGTCTGAAGTCAGGTGGTACAGAACAGGTAGATATTATTATTTCATCATGAAGGTGTTAAACCTGTTTTTTCAACATGGAGATGGTCTGGAAGAAGAACCTGGTCTTGGGTCTGGTGGTTCTGGTCTACAGTGATCTGTAGCTCCATCCAGAGGGGAGTGAAGAGGTGAGATCCTGGGTGATGCTGGTCCTCAGAAACCTGAACCTGTCCACCATAGTTACAGGTGTGTTGTGTATGATAATGGGGGACAGTGTGGAGACTCCTCCTGAAGTCCACTGTTATCTCTACAGTTTTTAGAGTGTTGAGTTCTAGATGGTTCTGTCTGCACCAGAGGACCAGCTGGTCCACTACCTGTCTGTAAGCAGACTCGTCTCCGTCCCTGATGAGGAAGGTGACCGTTGTGTCTTCTGTAAACTTCAGGAGTTTAACAGATGGATCACTGGAGGTGTAGAAGAACAGTGAAACTGGATCTTTTCAGTAGAAGTTGTTCTCAAACAGCTGAACCAGTTTTCATACTAAAATCTATGATTTTGAATTTAATTTATTTTTTTATTTAAAATAATTCTGTGTTAGAAAACATTTTGAGGGCTGCACGGTGGTGCAGTTGGTAGAGATGTTATCTTGCAGTGAGAAGGTCCTGGGTTAGAATCCGGGCTGGGACCTTTCTACATGGAGTTAGCATGTTCTCCTCTTGTATGTGGGTTTTCTCCAGGATCTCCGGTTTCCTCCCACAGTCCAAAAACATACAGCAGGTTAACTGATAACTCTGTGATGGACTGGGGACCTGTCCAGGGTGTCCCCACCTCTTGCCCAAAGACAGCTGGAGACACCAGCTCCCTGCATCCGGATGGATGGATGGATGGATGGATGGATGGATGGATGGATGGATGGATGGATGGATGGATGGATGGATGGATGGATGGATGGATGGATGGATGGATGGAGCCTGATCAGCTGTAGCAGATCGTTCTAGTTGGAGCTACAAAAACAAAAAGTCTGTCAACGTGCAGTTTGTTTCAGGAATCTCAGTGAAAAATTTAAATATTTGTCGTGACAATGAAGTAATTAATGATGCATGTGACTATCGTTCTTTTACTGGAAGACAAAACCAGATTTCTTTAAATAAACCAATGAGACGTTTTACTGCTAAGACAGGTGAGTTTAACCACTAACCTGACCGGTTAGTTTGCTAACACAACACGAGTTTTAAATCCACATGTCATGGATCAGGTATGATCTCATCATGTGACCTGCCACACACATCATGTTGTTTCTGTCTCTTCACTTTATTTTTTATTTTCTGTTTCAGTCGTGGTTTTTCTCACTCCTTTTTCTACTATTCTGTTTTTGTTTTTATTGTTCTGTTTTTTTTTAGGTGTTTTCTGACTCTCAGTCTGGTTTATTCTGTTTTATTGTTTCTTCCGTTACAGTTCCGTTCAATGCTTTTATGCTTTGTTCTGTCAGTATCAGGATTCTATCATGTATTTTTCGTTGGTCTTCTGTTTGTCGTGATTTTTACTGCCTCTGGTCTGCCTTCTGTTTCTCTGCTCAGTGCTCAGTGGAAAATAAACTCAAAACTAATAGAATAAACAAGAAGCCAAAATATGTATTAGGAACATTTTAAAGTAACTAAATACTTTAAATTACTAGAACGTTTCTGTAGAAACTTGACGTGTCTGTAGTTGATGCATGAGTGAGAAAGCTGCATGTTATCTGTGTTACTGTGTGAGAACGGGTCTGACTGCTGACAGCAGGTGTGTGATGAGATCAAGTGAATCAGAATCTTTAAATCTGATTGGTGAAGCCTCAGCCAATAAGAAAGCTGCATTTTTCCACCTTCACTGTGGTGCACAGTGTGAGTTACAGCTGACTGCTGCTGTTCCAGTAAACTTCTGGTGACCAGGCTGATCCATTGGATGTATCACATGTCCATCCTGCAATCACTGGGTCTGTTTGAGGGTGAATGGCGTTGCCATGGTAATACAACAGAAGATGGTTAAAGATAAACAAACTGAGAATCTGAGCTTTGCGTAAAGTCTTTAAACATTCATCAGAAATTTGTTATGAATGACTTTGTTTCAACCATAATCTGAACCTCAGAATCAGATTATTTAATCTTGTTTTACTGTAAAACAGATCAGAACGTTACAGCATCACTAAAACACGTTCAACACTTTTGTTGCAGCTAATTAAGTTTGGATAGAATACAGGTGAGACAGCTGTTGAGAGCTGGTTGGTTTATTTACCGATACTCTGACTCCTAAATATAAGTTTATATGTAAATGTATCTATGTGTATTTTATATAATCTCATCAGGTGCCTCCTGTGGCTGCCTCAGGAGAATGAGAGTGAAAATATGTCTCTAAAGTAATTTTTGTTTTCATTCATTCATTCATTCATTCATTCATTCATTCATTAAGGACAGACAAATGTAACTAAATGTCCTGGTTTCTGTTTCATGTCTGTTCTTGTTTGTGTTGGTTTTTTATGGACCTGGTTTATTTTGGGTCTTTGTCTCCATCTGGTGGACATGTCTTGTCCTGTCTTCAGGTCACACGCTGTCCTGTTCAGTCAGGTCTCACTCTGCTCACAGCTCATCAGCTTCACATTTAAACTCACACCAGCCATGTGTCCACACCAGGTTGTTGGATGCTTCAGTCCAGCGCCACAGTTTGTTAGTTTTCCTGCCACTTACCTCTCTCTGCTTCCACCTGTCAGGTGACGTTAGTGACATCACACTCAGATGTTCATTCTCAGCAGCACACTGACCGGGACTCTTTTAAATGTTCTCCTGCTATTTGACAGCTTTCTCTGCATTTTACCCATCCTCACCTCACAGTGAGAAGCAGCTCGGGGTGTGTGTGTTTAATCTGCAGGTCCTGGTGTAACATTGTTACATCACTATGTTACAGTCAGGTGGTTTTCCAGGAGAGAATGGAGCAGCTGCTCAGAGTTCAGGATTCAGGAGGATTACTGAGAAATGTGTGTATTAAACCAAAAACCACTCTGGAGGGTTTAATAAGGAAATGACATCACAACATGGTTAAAAGATCCAAACAGCTGATTTTATATGATACAGGAAGTTTAAATCATCAGTCCAGCTCAGAAACAGGAAAGTTACACTAACATAAATAATCCTGTATTTTTCCATGATTCAGGTATTCTACTTCATTTATAGATATTTATATTCATTTAAACGTGTTAAATTTGTGTTTAGATTAACGTCAGTATCTAATTTATACTGGGATCTTTACCTACAACCAGTTTGACTTTACGGGTTCTGAAAACATGTGTGTGTGTGTGTGTGTGTGTGTGTGTGTGTGTGTGTGTGTGTGTGTGTGTGTGTGTGTGTTGGGACATTTGTTTTGTAGTAATATTGAATGCGTCTTCATGTTGGTGAGATTATCTGAATAATCATATTATCAAGACGGAGATAATAAAATTATATTGATAATTATATAGAAACAATAACGTGATAAAAGTAAATATGAAACAGATAAAATCTGAATGTTTTGATGCTTCCTGTCCAGATCCAAACTGAAATATACACACTGATCCACACAAGCACACACAGGAACACGTGCACACACGAGCATGTGCACACATACGCACAAGCAAATAAATCTTTGTATATGGATATTGTTGCATCTATAACTCTGATAGTTTTATATAATATATTTATCATCAACATGTACTTGGACTGTTTGGGTTTGATGTTGTTTCCATGTCCGTCCCACATCCCCCCCCCGCCTTGTACCTTAATGTTGTTCCTTGTCTTTGTCTCTCTGTCTGTCCGCTCCGCCTCCGAAACCAGACACAGTCAGTTGTGCCTTAGAAATAAAACACTCTATACAACAGAAGGAGTAAATGAAACCTCAGCTGTTGTAGAGTAAATCTGTCCTGATGTAATAAGAGACCCAGACCCACAATTAAGTTAAAACTTCTAACTATACCCTTTCAAACACGTCGCTGACGATAAAAACATTTATTATAATTATGATGAACTGAAATGGAACATGTTTGGAACAAACAAATTAAAATAAATAAATAAAGGACAAAGAACAGGACAAAGAAATAAAAAACAAAGAGAGACATTAACAAACAGTAATCCCCCCACACTCACCCAGAGGTGCTTTATTATACATGAACATGAACATCACGCCCACCTCGACGTTTTATAGTGAAAATACACTTCACCATAATGAAACAAGAAGGTTCCTAACAAAATAAAATGTTTAGTATATTGTTGCACACGTCACCAAAGAAACACTTACAGATAATTACTGGGATTTGATGAGATAAAGACAATAACATGAAAAACTGCAGCAGAACCGGTCTGAGTAGAACCTTCAGGTTCAAACATTCTTTTGTTTTGAAGTTCTGCGTGACTGAAACCGGTTGGATGAGTTCTGGACTGCAGGTGTTAGTCTTTGTTCTCTACCATGAGAACATAAATGCCAAAGTGAAAGGGAACATTACAGAAGATTCTACTGCTGTTTATCAGTCTGTAATAACAGTTTATACTAAAACAGATTCATCATTATATTTAGAGTCTGTTATTAGATGATATATTATACTGATAAACAGGTTTGTCTGATCTAAATGTGGAGCGTCGCAGATTTCAACATACTGATTGTATCATCATAACAAAATCACTTTGATTTAAGATCCCAAATCAGGAAGTTTTAAAATCAGATTAAAAATAAATGATCTTCTGTTTAATTTGCTGTCAGTTTGTGGTTTTGTAGCATCTTCTGCTCCTACGTCACGGTTTCAACTTCTGAAAATAAAAGTTTATCAGTTCTTTAATTCAGAAAGGAAGAAATTCAGCCTCTTCATCTTCATCTCAACTCCAACTTCAATCACACAACATTCACTGAATCTAAAAAATTTAGAATTTTTTCTGTCATTTTCTGCAAATTTTCCTCAGACGTTCAATATTTTAGTTAAAGAGATGAAGCAGGTGATTCTGGGCTGAAAATTCTGACTTATTATTACTTTTCTTAAACAGGAGGATAAAAATATGAATATTATTTGGTTTGAAGTTCCACTAAAATTCCATAAATTAACAACCAGAGATGTTAAACTTTTTTCTGTAAAAGGTTCATGAAACTCAGATGAATGAGTTAATGTGAAACATGTGACTAACCAGCTGTTTGTATCAGCTGTTTAATAATCTGGACCAGTTAAACTCATGATCGTCTGAGGCTGAACGACAGAAACTCAAACTGATTCTGCTGCTGTCTTTCAGTCTGTTTGCTGTGTATAAATGTCAGAGTAAATACTAAACGATCTCCTCAGGATTAAACAGATTATTAATGACCTTTCAACCACCACCAAAGACTGACCAGCGGTACCGTCGTCCTGTTAGATTCTGACCAAACCAAATCACAGAGCGTTACCTCAGCGTGATATTTTGAGGTTGCTGGAGGTTTTTTTTACTTTAGTTGTCAAACTCAGAATCAATGAGGACTTTACAGTCATCAGCTTTTCTTTTCCTGCTGAGGTAACGAACAACCACAGCCAATAAAATCAGCGACACGATGAAGCCGGTTCCAAAGATCACCGAGGTGAAGTTTGATGCAATGAGCTCCTTGATTCGCCAGTTTTTCTCGTTGGATCTGGGTTCCAGAACAACTGCTGGAGAAGTTACTGGAAGACATTAAGACCGAGTTTAGATTGTAAACAGACACCAAATATAAACAGAAGGGTTTGGATTCTCACCTTCAGCATCTGGTTCATCCTGCAGCTTCACACCTGTCTTATCCTTCTTGGCTGGATGAGGAGCAGCTGACTCCACAAACTGCAAAGGACCCTGGGTAATGTAGTGTCTGGTGGTCTCCTTGCTGAGTCCTCGCCTGCGTCTGCGGGACGGATCACTCAGACATCCCTGAGCACATCTGGAGAACGGATTTTCAGGCTCACACAGGATGACAGAGCAGGTGATGTAAACCTGAGGTGATGACGGAGATTTAGGTAAGTAGGAAATTAATGACTTTGTTTGCAATAATTCTGACAGACCCGACCCGACCAGACCAGACCGGACCAGACCGGACCGGACCGGACCGGACCGGACTGGAGCAGACCGGACCGGACCAGACCAGACCAGACCAGACCAGACCCGACCAGACCAGGCCAGACCAGACCCGACCAGACCAGACCAGACCAGACCAGACCAGACCGGACCGGACCCGACCAGACCAGACCAGGCCAGACCAGACCAGACCAGACCAGACCAGACCGGACCAGACCGGACCGGACTGGAGCAGACCAGACCAGACCAGACCAGACCAGACCAGGCCAGACCAGACCAGACCAGACCAGACCAGACCAGACCAGACCAGACCGGACCGGACCCGACCAGACCAGACCAGACCAGACCAGACCAGACCAGACCAGACCAGACCAGGCCAGGCCAGGCCCGACCCGACCCGACCAGACCGACCAGACCAGACCAGACCAGACCGGACCGGACCCGACCAGACCAGACCAGACCAGACCAGACCAGACCAGACCAGACCAGACCAGACCAGACCAGACCCGACCCGACCAGACCAGACCAGACCAGACCAGACCGGACCGGACCGGACCGGACCGGAATGGAGCAGACCGGACCGGACCGGACCAGACCAGACCAGACCAGACCAGACCAGGCCAGGCCAGGCCCGACCCGACCCGACCAGACCAGACCAGACCGGACCGGACCGGACCGGACCGGACCCGACCAGACCAGACCAGACCGGACCAGACCAGACCAGACCAGACCAGACCCGACCCGACCAGACCAGACCAGACCAGACCAGACCGGACCGGACCGGACCGGACCGGACCAGACCAGACCAGACCAGACCAGACCCGACCCGACCCGACCCGACCCGACCCGACCAGACCAGACCAGACCAGACCAGACCAGACCGGACCAGACCCGACCAGACCAGACCAGACCGGACCGGACCGGACCGGACCGGACTGGAGCAGACCGGACCGGACCGGACCAGACCAGACCAGACCAGACCAGACCAGGCCAGGCCAGGCCCGACCCGACCCGACCAGACCAGACCAGACCAGACCAGACCAGACCAGACCAGACCCGACCAGACCAGGCCAGACCAGACCAGACCAGACCAGGCCAGACCAGACCAGACCAGACCAGGCCAGGCCCGACCAGACCAGACCAGACCAGACCAGACCCGACCGGACCAGACCGGACCGGACCCGACCAGACCAGACCAGACCAGACCAGACCAGACCCGACCCGACCCGACCCGACCCGACCCGACCCGACCAGACCAGACCAGACCAGACCAGGCCAGGCCAGGCCCGACCCGACCCGACCAGACCAGACCAGACCAGACCAGACCGGACCGGACCAGACCAGACCAGACCAGACCAGACCAGACCAGACCAGACCAGACCAGACCCGACCCGACCCGACCCGACCCGACCCGACCCGACCAGACCAGACCAGACCAGACCAGGCCAGACCAGACCAGACCAGACCAGACCAGACCAGACCAGGCCAGACCCGACCCGACCAGACCAGACCAGACCCGACCCGACCAGACCAGACCAGACCAGACCAGACCGGACCGGACCGGACCGGACTGGAGCAGACCAGACCAGACCAGACCAGACCAGACCAGACCAGACCAGACCAGACCGGACCGGACCGGACCGGACCGGACCAGACCAGACCAGACCAGACCAGACCAGACCAGACCAGACCAGACCAGACCAGACCAGACCAGACCGGACCGGACCGGACCGGACTGGAGCAGACCAGACCAGACCCGACCAGACCAGACCAGACCAGACCAGACCAGACCAGACCAGGCCAGGCCCGACCCGACCCGACCAGACCAGACCAGACCAGACCAGACCAGACCGGACCAGACCGGACCAGACCAGACCAGACCAGACCAGACCAGACCAGACCAGACCAGGCCAGCCCAGGCCCGACCCGACCCGACCAGACCAGACCAGACCAGACCAGACCGGACCGGACCGGACCCGACCAGACCAGACCAGACCAGACCAGGCCAGACCAGACCAGAC
>SSNP01000053.1:3224916-3235172 GCA_006937955.1 Pachypanchax playfairii
GACCGGACCGGACCGGACTGGACCGGACCGGACCGGACCAGACCAGACCAGACCAGACCAGACCAGACCGGACCGGACCGGACCGGACCGGACCGGAGCAGACCGGACCGGACCGGACCAGACCAGACCAGACCAGACCAGACCAGGCCAGGCCAGGCCCGACCCGACCCGACCAGACCAGACCAGACCAGACCAGACCGGACCGGACCGGACCCGACCAGACCAGACCAGACCAGACCAGACCAGACCAGACCGGACCGGACCGGACCGGACCGGACTGGAGCAGACCGGACCGGACCGGACCAGACCAGACCAGACCAGACCAGACCAGGCCAGGCCAGGCCCGACCCGACCCGACCAGACCAGACCAGACCAGACCAGACCAGACCAGGCCAGGCCAGGCCCGACCCGACCCGACCAGACCAGACCAGACCGGACCGGACCCGACCAGACCAGACCAGACCAACCAGACCAGACCAGACCAGACCAGACCAGACCAGACCAGACCGGACCGGACCGGACCGGACCGGACTGGAGCAGACCGGACCGGACCAGACCAGACCAGACCAGACCAGACCAGGCCAGGCCAGACCCGACCCGACCAGACCAGACCAGACCAGACCAGACCAGACCAGACCAGACCAGACCAGACCAGACCAGACCAGACCAGGCCAGACCCGACCAGACCAGACCAGACCAGACCAGACCAGACCAGACCAGACCCGACCCGACCAGACCAGACCAGACCAGACCAGACCGGACCGGACCGGACCGGACTGGAGCAGACCAGACCAGACCCGACCAGACCAGACCAGACCAGACCGGACCGGACCGGACCGGACCGGACCGGACTGGAGCAGACCGGACCGGACCAGACCAGACCAGACCAGACCAGACCAGGCCAGGCCAGGCCCGACCCGACCCGACCAGACCAGACCAGACCGGACCGGACCGGACCGGACCGGACCCGACCAGACCAGACCAGACCAGACCAGACCAGACCAGACCAGACCAGACCAGACCAGACCAGACCAGACCCGACCCGACCAGACCAGACCAGACCAGACCAGACCGGACCGGACCGGACCGGACTGGAGCAGACCGGACCGGACCGGACCAGACCAGACCAGACCCGGCCAGACCAGACCAGACCAGACCAGACCCGACCAGACCAGGCCAGGCCAGGCCCGACCCGACCCGACCAGACCAGACCAGACCAGACCAGACCGGACCGGACCGGACCCGACCAGACCAGACCAGACCAGACCCGACCCGACCAGACCAGACCAGACCAGACCAGACCGGACCGGACCGGACCGGACTGGAGCAGACCAGACCAGACCCGACCAGACCAGACCGGACCAGACCAGACCAGACCAGACCAGACCAGACCAGACCAGACCAGACCAGACCAGACCAGACCAGACCAGGCCAGGCCAGGCCCGACCCGACCCGACCAGACCAGACCAGACCGGACCGGACCGGACCGGACCAGACCAGACCAGACCCGACCAGACCAGACCAGACCAGACCGGACCGGACCGGACCCGACCAGACCAGACCAGGCCAGACCAGACCAGACCAGGCCAGGCCAGACCAGACCAGACCAGACCAGGCCAGGCCCGACCAGACCAGACCAGACCAGACCAGACCAGACCAGACCAGACCAGACCAGACCAGACCAGACCAGACCAGACCAGACCAGACCAGACCAGACCGGACCGGACCAGACCGGACCGGACTGGAGCAGACCGGACCGGACCGGACCAGACCAGACCAGACCAGACCAGACCAGACCAGACCAGACCAGACCAGACCCGACCCGACCAGACCAGACCAGACCAGACCAGACCGGACCGGACCGGACCGGACCGGAGCAGACCAGACCAGACCCGACCAGACCAGACCAGACCAGACCCTACCAGACCAGACCAGGCCAGGCCCGACCCGACCCGACCAGACCAGACCAGACCAGACCAGACCAGACCAGACCACACCCGACCCGACCCGACCAGACCAGACCAGACCAGACCAGACCAGACCAGACCAGACCAGACCAGACCAGACCAGACCGGACCGGACCGGACCGGACCGGACCAGACCAGACCAGACCAGACCAGACCAGACCAGACCAGACCAGGCCAGACCAGACCAGACCGGACCGGACCGGACCGGACCGGACTGGAGCAGACCAGACCAGACCCGACCAGACCAGACCAGACCAGACCGGACCGGACCGGACCGGACCGGACTGGAGCAGACCGGACCGGACCGGACCAGACCAGACCAGACCAGACCAGACCAGACCAGACCAGACCAGACCGGACCGGACCGGACCGGACCGGACCGGACCAGACCAGACCAGACCAGACCAGACCAGACCAGACCAGACCAGACCCGACCCGACCCGACCAGACCAGACCGGACCAGACCAGACCAGACCAGACCAGACCAGGCCAGGCCCGACCCGACCCGACCAGACCAGACCAGACCAGACCAGACCAGACCAGGCCAGACCAGACCAGACCAGACCAGACCGGACCCGACCAGACCAGACCAGGCCAGACCAGACCAGACCAGACCAGGCCAGACCAGACCAGACCAGACCAGGCCAGGCCCGACCAGACCCGACCAGACCAGACCAGACCAGACCAGACCAGACCAGACCAGACCAGACCAGACCAGGCCAGGCCCGACCCGACCCGACCAGACCAGACCAGACCAGACCGGACCGGACCGGACCGGACCGGACCAGACCAGACCAGACCAGACCAGACCAGACCAGACCAGACCAGACCAGACCCGACCCGACCCGACCCGACCCGACCAGACCAGACCAGACCAGACCAGACCAGACCGGACCAGACCGGACCGGACCCGACCAGACCAGACCAGGCCAGACCAGACCAGACCAGGCCAGGCCAGACCAGACCAGACCAGACCAGGCCAGGCCCGACCAGACCAGACCAGACCCGACCAGACCAGACCAGACCAGACCAGACCAGACCCGACCAGACCAGACCAGACCCGACCGGACCGGACCGGACCGGACTGGAGCAGACCGGACCGGACCAGACCAGACCAGACCAGACCAGACCAGGCCAGGCCCGACCCGACCCGACCAGACCAGACCAGACCAGACCAGACCAGACCAGACCAGACCACACCCGACCCGACCCGACCAGACCAGACCAGACCAGACCAGACCAGACCAGACCCGACCAGACCAGACCAGACCAGACCGGACCGGACCGGACCGGACCGGACTGGAGCAGACCAGACCAGACCAGACCAGACCAGACCAGACCAGACCAGACCAGACCCGACCAGACCCGACCCGACCCGACCAGACCAGACCAGACCGGACCGGACCGGACCGGACCGGACCAGACCAGACCAGACCAGGACAGACCGGACCAGACCGGACCGGACCGGACCAGACCGGACCGGACCGGACCAGACCAGACCAGACCAGACCAGACCAGGCCAGGCCCGACCCGACCCGACCAGACCAGACCAGACCAGTCCAGACCAGACCAGACCAGACCAGGCCAGGCCCGACAAGACAAGACCAGACCAGACCAGACCAGACCAGACCAGACCAGACCAGACCCGACCAGACCAGACCAGACCGCACCAGACCAGACCAGACCAGACCAGACCAGGCCAGGCCAGGCCAGACCAGGCCAGACCAGACCAGACCAGACCAGACCAGACCAGACCAGACCAGACCAGACCAGACCAGACCAGACCAGACCAGACCAGACCAGACCAGACCAGACCAGACCAGACCGGACCGGACCGGACCGGACCCGACCAGACCAGACCAGGCCAGACCAGACCAGACCAGGCCAGACCAGACCAGACCAGACCAGGCCAGGCCCGACCCGACCCGACCAGACCAGACCAGACCAGACCAGACCGGACCGGACCGGACCCGACCAGACCAGACCAGGCCAGACCAGACCAGACCAGACCAGACCCGACCAGACCAGACCAGACCAGACCAGACCGGACCGGACCGGACCGGACCCGACCAGACCAGACCAGGCCAGACCAGACCAGACCAGGCCAGACCAGACCAGACCAGACCAGGCCAGGCCCGACCAGACCAGACCAGACCAGACCAGACCAGACCAGACCAGACCCGACCCGACGCTGATGTGATTCATTCTATTAGATGTTAACCTTCCACAGCATGAAACACGTCACCTGATCCACCTGATCTCAGCTCACCTGGTCGTAGTCTCCATTGAATTTGAAAGCTTGAACCTCAAAGTTGAATGAGGTCTGATTTGATGGATGAACTTTAACCGTCTCATCCTTTAAACATCTGGAAGACAGAGGTTTTACAATCAGTACAAATACTTCTCAGAGCCTGTTCCTGTGTGTCTCCAGCTCTGACCACTAACCCGTTCTTGATCAGGTGGTACGAGAGCGGGTTCTCAGGGTTGCTATCAGGAGTGGCTTTACACGACTCGACAAACAGAGTCACACTTGGGAGGTCTGACTTGGCCTGAATGCCCATGTAGATCATATCCATCAGCTTGACCTGCACAGGGTAGGCATCTGGTCCCACCGTGTCTGTGAAGTTGTCACTGAGGAAAATTTCAAAGGTGTAGCCGAAACTACCGAAGCTGGACTCGGTGAAGATGTAGTCAGACTGGTGGAGGTTGTAGTAGCTGGAGATGCTGATGCTTTTGGGAAACTCACAGGAGAAGTCAATCTGAACCTTCCTCCTCCGAGTGATGACCGCAGTGGGCTGCTCGAAAGAGTGGATCTCATTCTTAAAGATGATGTAGTCTCCTTTATCCTGTGGACATGAAAACATCAAAGAGTGAAAAGAGACGAGAAGACATCCTCCACTTTGATCTGCAGCTTCATACCTCGAACATCGTGCCGCAGGTACTGAAGGACATGGTGCCCATGATGTGTGTGCTGTTAGAGATGAGTGAGCACGACGGATCTTTAAGTTTGAGGAAGTTCTCATCGATGCCTGGCATGGACGCCTTCTCCAGCGTCACCGTCATCTTGTTAGATAAGCAGTTTACAGAAGCCTTTCCTATAAATCACAGAATCTCTGATCAATAAAGACGAGCTGGACGTTTGTTCACAGTCAGGAAGTTCTCTTTACATTCATGTCTCCGGTTTAAAATAGAAAGTGAAAGATGAACAAACCTTGAGAGACAGCTGATTGAGTCACCATGACAACAACACATCTCATCTCTGATTGGCTTCAGGAGAAAACAAAACAAACATGAGACAAAGATGTAACGATAACTGGTAAATCAAACATAATGAGACACGTCAAACTGTCACAAGTCATCTGTGTTTTTACTTTCAGCTGATTTCATCTCTCGCTTGATGCTGAATATTTAAACTTTCAACCTTAAATTACTGCAACTTGTTTGTTTTTACATTTAAACTCTAATATATCAAAACTGTTAAATAACCTGTAAATGTATTTTTATTTATCTGTATCTTTATGGAAACTTGAATTATTTACACAAAAAATACATAAAAAACAGAGAACATGAAATACATCAGAATCAGAGGTTTTTTTTAGAAAACGTCTGAAACAAATTTTTAACACATTAAACTTTGTTTGTAGAATAAAACAAGATGTTGAAGCACATCCAACTCCATAAACATTAAGACTTTGTGTAAAATATAAATGTTTGAATGTTTTTGAAGTTTTTATTGAAGACTGAACTTTTATGTCCAAATTAAATATTTGTGTTTAAATTAATGTACTTTTACACATTTTCTTTTTCCTTCTCGGTGCTTCTGAAGGAAGTTTTACTGATCAGAACTTTTAACTTTTACAGTTAATATATAGAGTAAGTTTTAAAAAATCTTCCTCCATTTCTGCTTCTTTAGTTTTAGTTTTTTATTGTTCTGAAACGTCCGTAACAGTTTTAGTTAAAAATAAATATTTTCTAACAACAAAAGTTTATTTGTATTTATATGTTTTGAATGTTTGAAAGTAAAAACAAATGATAATATTCATATGAACACCTGTTGGTGATACTGGTGGCAGAAATGATGCAAAAAGAGTTTAAAAATATTTTATGACTCTTCAAAATCTTTTGTATTAAAACAAGTAAAAATCAATGAATGTTGATTTTAAAAAGCTCCAGCTGTAAAGGGAATCAGAACCTTCATGTTTCTGGTCTATAGAACTCACGTTTGTGCAGTTTCTGCAGTAAAGCAGACTGGAACTGATCTGCGCACGTCGCTCTGCTGCGGCGTCCAGCTCAGGGTGACTTCTGCTTTCCCAGACGCGTCGGAGTTGAACTCCTGGCTCATGTTGTGAGGTCCGCTCACCTGGAAGGCCTGAATCCTTCAGAAAAATAAAGATGGAGACACGATACATGATAAAAACAAGGACTCTGGGTATTTCTGAGCTGAGCAACAGAGAATAAGGAATATTATTGATGAAAATAAGAAGTCAGTACAGAGAGTTCTGAGCCCGGGCTTGTGCGTAGATCTGGACCGTCTGACCCAGAGGGGCGTGAAGAACCTCCCCATGTGACGGGGTCCTGGACAGGAACATGGGCAGCATGCTACCGGCTGCGCAGGTGGATATCTGAGGAAGAACTGAAACACAAACACAGTCGGCAGCAAGTTCCTGATTTATCTCAGTTTTTATATTTGATTTGACTTTTAGTTTCTTCTGAAATCTTAAAAACTTTCAATCTGATGATTGAACATGTTAAAGACTCACTTTCCACAGAGAACTGCAGCTTGACTCTACAGAGAGGTGAACTCATGTCTGCAGCATCTCGAGACGCTGATGATCCATCTGCATATGTCAGCGTGATGTTATTGGTGGAGAAGTCCTCCAGCATCACCTCGAACACGTGCACGCCGGTTTGAATGTTTCCGGTGGTTCTCAGCGTGCACGCAGTCTGTGAGGAAACACAAAATGACCACATAATAAGAACCACGATTCCTCTGTGTGTTTCCTGCTGATCCACATGAAGATCTGACTGCTGCGTTCCAGTACATTTATAAATCCTCCATCTGGAACCGCGATTATTTAGAAGGTTAATATGTGATCAGTTCATCACCATGAGATGTGGTTATCAGTTAAATCACCTGGTCCAGAGTGAAGTTTGATGGAACTGTAGCATCTGAAGTGAAGCGACATCTCACTGTATCTCCGTCCGGATCGTGAGCCAGAAGACGAACTTGTGTGAAACAGTTCTGAGGAATCCTGCATGAAACCACAGCAGCGTTTAATTCAACATCTGGGAGTCAACCAGGTCTGAAGTTCTGTCACATTCATACATTCATATATTTCTATATTATACAAGTTAAAAGATGCTGAAACGGGAGCAGCGTTTGTACCGTAAAGCAGACACGGATGTGGTGACAGGACAGTTGTTGAGGTTGTGGGAGTCGGATCGAGTTCCCAGGTCTAACTCTGCCCGACTCATCCAGGTGGTCTTTCCTTCAGCATTAGAGACCCAGCAGCAGCCCGAGTCCCTGAAAACAAGGTGAGACTCGTTAAAACTCGCCATCTTTTATCTGAACTGGTTCCAACGCTGCAGCTTCACTCACTTCATCATCTGAATTCAGTCACCAGCGTGAGGAACCTCTGATTCTTTCAAAATAAAACTCACGTCACAGTCAACACTTCATGTTATATTTATTATATTTACAGGATCGTAACAAAAATAAAATGCATAATCCCTTTGAATTATTTTTTTTATTTTCACTGACACTGAAACAAAATCAACCCAGTTAAATATTTGTAATATGAGAAGTTAATAAAACAATGAAGTGGAACTTCAGAGTTCCTTTCTGAGTATCTTGTAACAGAAGCTGATGATTTTAAATTTTAAACACTTTTTGTTATAGTTCCTGTTTAAAATGAGAATTTTTAAATTTTAAACAGATTAAAAAATGACTGAAAATCAGCTTTAATGACGTGTTTCAGGTTTAAACAGTGAAACTTCCGTCAGCTCAGTTTGATGCTGAAGTTAGACAATCGACTGTGAACAATGTTCCTCAGAAACTGAGTCAACATTTAAATATTTTACAAGACAATAATGTTTTAAAGCATGTGAAGTATGAGGAAGTGTCCTGATGTCTCTCTTTGTTGTTTTAAATCTGTTTGAGAGAAGTCAGTGAAGCTGTAACAGATAAAACAACAACAACATGGAAAATCTCTTCTTCTAAGAATGTAAAGCAATTAAAAAGTACATTACCAGGTTTATGAAACAAAAATATTTTAAACATTCCAAACTTTATTACAGACTTGTTGGAAGGAATCTGCTCAACATGTGATGATCTTATACGTAGGAAGAAACAGCTGTCCTGAAAACGGACTCAGATGTAATTAAACATCATTATGAATAACCCTCTTATCTTATATTAAAGATCTGATTGTTCCAGATGTTCCTAACAGAACACTCAGACTGCAGGTCTGGTTCTGGTTCTGGTTCTAGCTTCTAAAAGTAGAATCTTTTTTATCTGAAAAAAACGTTTCAGCTTTGTTTTAAATGTTTCTGTTAAAGTTTCATGAACTTTCAGAGAGAGAGAGAGAGAGAGAGAGAGAGACATGACAGGAAGCATCAAAATATTTAGATTGCATCTGTTTCACACACACACACACCTTTCATACGTATATGATACACACACACACACATACACACACACACACCTTTCCTATATGACACACACACACACACACACACCTTTCCTATATGACACACACACACACACACACACACACACAATACGCTGCAGGTCAACTGGTTTTTCCTCTTGATTCCAGAACCTGCAGGTTTTGGTGACTCGTATTTGATAAAAACATCATGTTCTCTGAATCAAAGTGTTTGTTGACGGTGTTTTTAGATTTTGTTCTGTTTCATGTGTTTATTGTGATTATAAATAATATTTCTGAGTTCAGATTCTTCTTAGTTTCTTACTTATTGTTAGTATTTTTGCTTCCTTTGTTTGATGGATTGTGTTTTCACATTGTTGTCACAGGCGTGTACACCTGTCACACCTGAACTCCACGATGCTTAAAGTCTGTCTTTGTTATTCACGTCTCTGTGTTTTCTGTCTGCAACATTTATTCTAAATTATAATGTGATTAAATACTAACATCACATTTTAAAAATTAATTATATATAAACCCAAACAAATGACTGATTCAAAACAAATATTATTATGTCAGAGAAAGTTGAAGTTTGTATTTGTTTTTAATTAAAATGTGACGAGAAAGTGAATTTAATATTTTAAATGTGAATATTAATAATTATCTTGAGTTTCATGAAATGATGAATGTAAAGATTTAACATTTCAGGTTTATTTAACAAATACTTTGTTATTTGTTACAGAAGAAGAAGAAGAATGTAGATTCAGTCATTTCACTGTCACTTTAACTAAAACCCAGTAATTTAAAGCAGAACTAAGTAAGTTTTGCTCTCGCTCTCCCCCTACTGGTCCCCTGTGAAAGCTCACTGTCGTAACGTTCCCCCGCCGCCGCCGCAGACCCCCCCCCCCCTCCACCCCGCCGCCGCCCTCCCAACAACAACGCGCAGAGAAGGCTTTTGCAAGAAGAAAGAAAAACAAAACCAAGAAAATGTCTCGACAGGTGAGTATTATTGTCATCTTTGCGCTCCTAAGGGTGGCGTTGCTAACAACGGCAAGGGCTTCATGCTTGTATTTATGTACGTGAGTGTGAGTGCCGTAAAGCAGGTTTGTTCTCGCGAGATTAGTCGGGTCCGATCCACTGAAAGTTGCAAGTGCTGCTTTCAGGACACAGACCCCGGAGGGAGGGGAGGGACCCACGAATCACCCCGCCAAGTCCTTGTTTACCCCCACAGGGACTCTAGAAAACATTTATTGAGGTGAAAAAACTTACTTAGTTCTGCTTTAAGGTTCTGTTGAAGACTGAGTTCTGAACTAAGTTCTGAACTTTGTTGGTACATTTTGTTAGTATTTAACTCGCTCTCCGGACTCGGACTCTGAATGATGGTCTGTGTGATCTGGACCCACCTCAGAGTCAACGTTGTGTTATGGGCCAGAACCGTTGCTATTGTCTGTCCTTCAGTCTGGCACCACCTGCCTTGTCCAGACATGTCCTGGTCCGTTTGCAGGACACCTGATTGGTCAATGCTTGGACACACACCTCCTTCACAGGTAAGTGACGACTGGTTCTGACAGTCACTTCTACCATTTTGTCTGTGAAAGAAAGTCACCTGCAGGGTTTGGAAAGGAAAGATCAGTATGATGCAGAG
>SSNP01000053.1:3246317-3268707 GCA_006937955.1 Pachypanchax playfairii
TCATAGAAAAATGTTAATTTCCAGGATTTTGCAGCTAAATTCTGATAAACTGTGTAATTAATATTGTATTAATAAAAGGTGTTAGTTTGCTGGTTTTTAGTGTTTCAACCATGTAAGACGTGAGAACGCTGGAGGCCATCTTGTGTCATGTTGGTATGAAGCCTGGAGGTTTTTGAATGTGACGACAGAACATTGTTGAGGTGTAGGGAGGGCGTTGGCGCCGCAGGTGACACGTTCTCAGATGGTCATAAAGTTCCTTCTTTACACTTTATTAGTCAGTGTTTGGGGTAAATATTCAGATTCTAGTTCTTCTTGTTCTTTGTGTGACGTGGAGTGAACATCTGTTCAGTGTTTTAGATGTTATATTGAAATGTTTTAACGCTGAGCTGTCTTCTTGGAGATCGTCACTTCCTGTCAGCTTTCTTTAACCAAATAAAGAAATCCAGTTTTTAACTTCTTCCTGAGCAGAAAAAGAACATTTGGTCTTTAATCTGTGGGATGAAATCTGGAGACACTGACGTCTCTGCTGTCCTGTCTCAGGGAGGGGCTCAGGGTTGGACAGTGTCCTCCCCTCTGGCCCGGACATCGCTCAGTTCAAACAGGGAGTCAAGACTGTGGCAGGAAAGATGGCCGTCCTCGCCAACGGTGTGATGAACACGATCCAGGTGAGACACCTGAGTCTGCTTCACTTCATTAAGGTGTTGATGTTTCCTGACTGTCGGCTTTTCTCAGGATCGGTATGGCTCGTACTGAGCGGCGGCGATGGCGGCGGCCTGTGGAAAATACTAACACCTGTCTAAAACCATCCAGCCTCCTGACTGACACGTGCATTTGGACAGAGGACACGGTGCATGGAGACAGACACGTCCCTGTCCTCTGATCTCCAATAGACAGTTATACAGAAGTGATACAGTATTTCCTTCTACCATTCTCATTAGCAGATTCCTGAGTTTTATTTTCATAAAGGAAACAGTCGAAGGGGATAAAAAGTCTTTTCTAAAAAATCTTTTATTTACTGTCCACATTTTGGTCTGAGATTTTCAAAAGTGATAGGAGTTTTTTTTCTGCTATATTTTGTTCTTTATTCATAAATTGGTGTGATATTTGATTCATATTATAAAAGTGTTTGTTCTGTGACATTAAAACAAGGCGCATTAAGTACTTTGAGTTTTTGGAACAAGAATCTGCTGCTGACTGTCTGTAGAGTTTGATTTGGTTTTTACACCGAGTGGTTCAGGTTCAGAATTCTCTCAAACATCAAAGTTTGAAACCTACAAAAGGTTCAAGACGTTTACATGTACCAGTTTATGCAGAATCTGACACCAGGCGGGTTTGGTGCTGATTCTTAGCTCATGAAACAAATGTTTGACTATGCATCTCCACTTTATAACCTTCATACAAGTTTCTCCTTGTTTGAGTTTCAGTCTGTAACTTGACTCTGTTTAAACCACAGAGACCGTCAGTCTGAAGGATGTTCACAGCATCTTAAAGTCACATGATGTTCTGAGCAGACTTGATGTTTAAACAAAAGAGAAGCAGATAAGTTTGAAAAACAGCTTATTTTGTTTGATAAATGATAAACTTCTGTCCTTTGCCTGTGAAAGTCCCGAACCTGAGCGAACCTCTGAACACGCGTGGACTGATAGGATGAGATTATTTATTTGTAGGCAACAAAAAGAACCTATTCAGTATGTTAATAAAGATCAAAATCCTTTACAGTGTTCTTATTGACTGCAACACACATGCACGCGCGCGCACACACACAAACACACACACACAGTAAACTGTTGATGTTCCCTGTGATTCTGAAGCATCTCCTGAACTCAGTCAGGTCTCCGTGTTCATACCAGATCAAAGAAACATTGTTTTATAAATCAGAGTAAAATGGAAGGAATGGAGGTTCCTGACTGGAAACAAACACGTGTTTAATGTTAGACAAACAGGGTTATAAAAAGAACTTCAGTCTGAGACAGAAACCCGGCTGAAGGTCAAATCAGTTGGTCTGATTCATGAAGCATCTGCTGCATCAGAGCAGACCTCTTCACATCAGTTCTCTGAGGATCTACTAGAATCTTCTTGGTCTCTGGACCTGCAGGAACAACAGCTGGATGGTTTCTGACTCGTCCTCCAGGTTTATCCCCAGTTGTAGAAGTAGATCTTCTGCCAGGTGGGCAGATAGTCCATCAGAGGACCTGAACACAGAACCAGCAGTGAACAGAACATCAGACTGGGCCACTTTCAGAGAACCTGCACATCATGTTCCTTCCTCTCACACATGAACATTCAGAAAGTCCACGATGACCTAGAAATGACCAGATTTACTTCGTCTCTGAAGCTGCATTATGAACAAACCTTCATGGCTTCAGGAAACTCGACAGGCTTCAACACGTGGGTTTGGAAGGTTCTTCCATGAGCACCACGTTCTTTTAACTGAACATCTCTAAAACTCTGAGGTTAGATCCAGGAGGACTCACCAAGTCCAGATCCTCAAAGGCATGAAATCATCAAACCACTTGCACAAACAGAACATCACAGCATCAACATAAAGCTAACACATGAACTTCAAACCATAACAGAAGAAGAAGATGAGATGCTGATATCACATGATGACGTATCCGTCTCCATCAACATCACAGAACACACGGTACAAGAACCGTATCGTACGTCAGAGGCGTGACAGAACGAGTACGAACAGCTGTGAGGAAACATTCAAACAGATTCATCTGGACGAGGTTCTGTGTTACGAGGTCAGACCAACCGTCATCAGACTTCTGGGTCTCGGGCCAGAATCTCAGAACAAACCACACTGATAAGCTGCAGCTACGAGTCTCATCACTGACTAGATCAACAGTCTGACCCCCAGCGATCCATGAAGTACCTCATGTTTCATGTGGGCAAACGTACAGGAGAAACAGGAAGGACATCAAAGGGAATGTGGAAAAGAAACCTGGAGATGTTTCACAAGACCAACAATAATAAAACAGAACAAGAAGATTTTCCATCAGCCAGAACATTCTAAGGTCAGATCTGGTAGGTTGATCCCGCCCACAGGGGAAAACAGCTGATAATAACACGTCACATCAACACCTGGTGACACTGAAGAAGACTGCAGAGGACAGTGGAAACATGGAAAAGAAAATACTCCCATTTATCACAGAGTGTGACCAGGTTCTGGTCGGGTTCTGGATAGACAGTTCGAGCTGGTTTAAGATGGAGATCAGCATCAAACAGAGACGGCAGAACTTACGGGCCACGAGTCCAATTCCTGGAACATGATCAGCCAGAAGTTTGAGCAGGAAGAGAATCTTCTCCCTGCAGAACAAACAAAATGACATCATCAGAAGAAGAAACAGTCACATGCAGCTGTTTAAGATAGGTGGGCGGAGTCTAACTGGACCTCCCAACAAAGACACTTTACAAAAGATGTTTCTTTAAGACAAATATTCTGCACTTTGAGACAAATATATGTGACATAAATAAAATGATAATGAAAGTTGCAGCACTCCTTCCAGTCTTACTCAGAGTATTTATCGTAGAAAGGCGAGCGCAGCAGGTAATACAACAGCAGGAAGCTCCGCCTCCTCATCTCGGCCCTCTCCCATTGGTTTTGAAATTTGGCGTCACTGAGAAAAGCAAAGCTGAAGGAAAGAAGACGAATCAGTAAAATTCAACTTCCTGTTTCACTGCGTCTCATTCAGCATCTATTCACATGGTGTCTGTTCACCTGTCTGTTCACCTGTCTGTTCACCTGTAGGTTCACCTGTCTGTTCACCTGTCGGTTCACCTGTCTGTTCACCTGTCTGTTCACCTGTAGGTTCACCTGTCTGTTCACCTGTAGGTTCACCTGTCTGTTCACCTGTCTGTTCACCTGTCGGTTCACCTGTCGGTTCACCTGTCTGTTCACCTGTAGGTTCACCTGTCTGTTCACCTGTAGGTTCACCTGTCTGTTCACCTGTCTGTTCACCTGTCTGTTCACCTGTCGGTTCACCTGTCTGTTCACCTGTAGGTTCACCTGTCTGTTCACCTGTAGGTTCACCTGTCTGTTCACCTGTCTGTTCACCTGTAGGTTCACCTGTCTGTTCACCTGTCTGTTCACCTGTAGGTTCACCTGTCTGTTCACCTGTCTGTTCACCTGTAGGTTCACCTGTCTGTTCACCTGTCTGTTCACCTGTCTGTTCACCTGTCTGTTCACCTGTAGGTTCACCTGTCTGTTCACCTGTCTGTTCACCTGTCTGTTCACCTGTAGGTTCACCTGTCTGTTCACCTGTAGGTTCACCTGTCTGTTCACCTGTCTGTTCACCTGTAGGTTCACCTGTCTGTTCACCTGTCTGTTCACCTGTAGGTTCACCTGTCTGTTCACCTGTAGGTTCACCTGTCTGTTCACCTGTCTGTTCACCTGTAGGTTCACCTGTAGGTTCACCTGTCTGTTCACCTGTCTGTTCACCTGTAGGTTCACCTGTCTGTTCACCTGTAGGTTCACCTGTCTGTTCACCTGTCTGTTCACCTGTCTGTTCACCTGTCGGTTCACCTGTCTGTTCACCTGTCTGTTCACCTGTAGGTTCACCTGTCTGTTCACCTGTCGGTTCACCTGTAGTTCACCTGTCGGTTCACCTGTCTGTTCACCTGTCTGTTCACCTGTCTGTTTACCTGTCTGTTCACCTGTCTGTTCACCTGTCTGTTCACCTGTCTGTTCACCTGTCTGTTCACCTGTCTGTTCACCTGTCTGTTCACCTGTCTGTTCACCTGTCTGTTCACCTGTCTGTTCACCTGTCTGTTTACCTGTCTGTTCACCTGTCTGTTCACCTGTCTGTTCACCTGTCGGTTCACCTGTCTGTTCACCTGTCGGTTCACCTGTCTGTTCACCTGTCTGTTCACCTGTCTGTTCACCTGTAGGTTCACCTGTCTGTTCACCTGTCTGTTCACCTGTCTGTTCACCTGTAGGTTCACCTGTAGGTTCACCTGTCTGTTCACCTGTAGGTTCACCTGTCTGTTCACCTGTCTGTTCACCTGTAGGTTCACCTGTCTGTTCACCTGTCTGTTCACCTGTAGGTTCACCTGTCTGTTCACCTGTCTGTTCACCTGTCTGTTCACCTGTCTGTTCACCTGTCTGTTCACCTGTCTGTTCACCTGTCGGTTCACCTGTCTGTTCACCTGTAGGTTCACCTGTCTGTTCACCTGTAGGTTCACCTGTCTGTTCACCTGTCTGTTCACCTGTCTGTTCACCTGTAGGTTCACCTGTCTGTTCACCTGTAGGTTCACCTGTTTGTTCACCTGTCTGTTCACCTGTAGGTTCACCTGTAGGTTCACCTGTCGGTTCATCTCATAATGATTATTAACTGGCATTAGAGAAATTTCCCTGAATGCAGAATCTGTCTGAGCAGCTTCAACCGTCCAGTATATTTAATTTTATTCTCTAAAAGTTATTAAAATCTGAACGATTCTGTTTTAGGAACATTAAAATTCTCAGCTGTGTTTTCTATCATCAAATTCATCTTCTGCTGCTTATCCTGGACAGAGATGGAACATCTCGCCTCTATGAAATGTATAAATGTTGTGAATTCAGTTAACCTCGACAGTTCAAGGACTCCAGAGACGAGCCACGGCTTCCACGACTGCTTCCCACAGATTCCCAGACAAAGTACTGCCATCAGGAAAACTTGATTCAAGGAAAACTTGATGTTAAACATCTTCAGCTTAAAAACATCTTTAAGTTTGTTCTGTTTCAGTTTGCAGCATCAGTCAGAAGCTCTCTCATTTCACTTCTTTTCTGTTTTTGGAGAAAAGATCTTGTTGAATGAAGATAAAACAGAACATCTTTTAAAGAGGAAGATCTGATTTATTCTCACAGCTGATTAAAAAATACAACAGAAACTAATTTCTGCATGTTTTTGAGTCTAAAACCTTTTCATGGGTTTCCAACATGTTTTCAGGTGCAGGAACTGAAGCCTGGTGGCGTGACAGGAGTTCAGCGCCCTCTGGTGGCTGAAATGAGCAGTTCAAACGTTAACACAACCTTTTCTACAACACTGAATAAAAGGCACCAGGTAAAGATGATTCGCCCTGATCTGTCAGGACTTTCTGTAGCAGGATCTCTAAACATCTAGAGACTGGAGTTAAACTGGTGGAAGGATACGGTGGACAAGAGGCCGACTGATGTAAACAGACTCAGCGATGGTCTCCTGGAGGCCGAGGTTGGTGGGTTTGCTGTTTAGCTTCTCCTTTAAGTTGCTGCTCCTCTTCGTCTGAGATGGTGTTCCCCACAGACGTTCCTGCAGGGACGGAGCTGCTTCACCGTACGAAGGAGACAGAAGGTGGATTAAAGTCAGTCTGAAAGTAGTTCCACATTTATTTTCCACACAGTCCAGAGTTCAGCGTCTGATTCTGACCTCCGTTCTGATTTTCTTAATATACCTCTCATTAAATAGGAGCATTTATTTGACACTAATCAGTAATTTCATGTAAAGATACAACGCATGTGCACTACTCTAAAAACGACAAACAGCCATTGAGCTTCTCATTCGGGGCAAAATCCTCTTTACCACCTTTAACTTGAATATATTTATTCTGAGCTTTAATCTGAGATCAAACTGAGACTCTGTATCAGCTGATCGATGTCGAGGACATGAAGTCTGGATTGGGACATTTTTACTTCAGAGCTGTAAGTATATGAAACTTAATTATTCCTCACCGCTGCCGAGCGGCCTGATGACCCGCCCTGACCTCTGACCCACGAAGCAGGTGTCTTCCCGCTGCTCGCCGGAACCATCGTCTGCAGAGAAAAACACCGTCTCAGTCAAACGTCACTCCTAACTGCAAAGTGCAAACACCGACTTCTTGGAGCTTTTTGGACTTTAGAAAACAGCTGAGAGACTTTCAGTTTAATTTTAACTTAAAACATCTGAATTAAAACACAAACTTTAAATTTTCCATCATCAGTGTGTCACTGTAGACACCTCTAACAGGAAGTGATGAAAAATATCAGCTGATAACTGACCTTCACTGACCCAATCTGCACTTCTGTCGAGGGGGATGATGGGAGGCGACGTCTGGAGGCCAGACTTGTACAGCAGAAGAAGAACAAAGCGAAAAGCTGCCCTGAGAGAGGAGACGGGGTGTTAGAGAGCTGCACGAGGTGACAGACATGTTATTATTATTCATCAAAAGGTTTTTATCACAGAGAACAGCAGAAACATGATCAAGCATCAGCTGAAACATCCACGTTTCACCTTGTTGGAATGAAGTATCCTTGCTCGTGTCAGAGGAAGTCAAACTGTTCACTGCAACATGACGCGTTACAGTTAAACCTTACGTTGTTTCCTGTTTATAAGTACAAAAGAACTACATACTTAAAAATCTGAACGAGTCCGATCACCAGCCAACGACCAACTTCCCCCCACAGTTTACAGGCTCCCATCTCCAGGAAAACCTCCACGTACTCCAGCACAGACAGCCAGTTCAGGAGTCTCTGCTGAGACAAAGGCTGGACACACGGCAGGAAGCGCCACTTTTATTTTGTTTTAATGAGTTTCATCACAAACAAACAGACGAGTGACTCTGTGGACGGCTCACCACAGGCAGGACACATCTCAGCCCTTTGCGCAGGATGCTGTCATTAAACAGAACCAGCAGGTTGGAGGCAGAAAACACTGAAAAAAAGAGCAAAATTCAGACAATTAAAAATATCATCAGCAAACAATCACAGAAAAAAACTGCATGTTTCCATCTCTGCAGAGTGAAAGATGTGAACAAACATCTGAGAGTGTTGTGAGAACTGTAAATATCTGAAGATGATTTATGATATTTTGCACGATGAAAATATTAAACTACAATGTACACTCAGGTGGTTGACAACAAAAACAACAGAAACAGTAGTTGCACCTGAACTTACCAAGTTCAGAAATCTCATGAGAATCAGCAAAACGACCTGCAGAACAAGAAACACAGACATGAGACTCAACTGTGCGGAGAGAGAGAGTCGTATTCTAACAAAGAGAAGCTGGACTCTGATCAAAGTCCGAGAAACACCGTCCCTCTGCCCCCTAAACAAACTCACCTGCGATCAGGTAGGACAGAGTCCTGACGGTGCTCTCCAGCTGTGCAGTGGCAGCTGGATTCCTCCTCACATACTCCGTGTAGCGCTCATACATGCGGCTCGCAGCATCGATGTACTCCTTCAAACGAGACATTTCAGCTGCAACTGAAGCACAAACTCTTCATTTAGACACCGAGTTCCAAAAGAACAACAACTCCAAGCTGCTTCTTCCGTTATTATAAATAAACAAACTTCCGCCTCGTGACGTTCTTCTTCTTCTTTAAGATTTACGGCAGGTTGCGTCCTCAAAGTGTTTGTGCTGCCCCCTGCAGGATTTAGCAGCTACTGCCGCCCCTGGCTCTACCCGTGTTTTCTTTAATTTCTCTGGTAATTCGCCTTTTGTTACATAATTCACATAAACATCTTTATTTTATACAGTTTCTACTAAATTATAACGTTCATTCAGACGAGGTTTTCTTAAATTAAAAGCACAAGTGTCCTTTTCTAAGCCTCATGTTAATGTCTACATTTTACTAGATTTTTATTTGTGATCTAACATAAAATTATTAGTGTTTTAATGTGGATGAAAGTATAAAAATGATCGATAAACGTTCCTGCTTTCTGCTGAGGCGCCGCTTCCGGTCTGGACACGTTACTGTTGCATCAGCATCCACTCACTCAACACTGAGACCATGTCAAGCTCAGGAGACACAGGTAAACATGCTTTTATCAGATGTTTTCTGTTGTTATTACACCTTGTTTTTCACCCGGTAAGAAGTGATGACGGCTCGGTTAAAGGTTTGACGGAGTGTCACTGGAAATTAGCCCCGGCTAATCCCGCTAGCGGGCAGCAGTGTGTGACAAACCAAACCCCCTTTAAAAATGTGGAGATTTAATATTAAAGCCCTCCTAATCCAGCATGTATGAGACATAAAGATCGAGATTTTAGAAATCCTTTAACGTGAATAGACATTTCTCACTCGGCACATATATTTTACCAGATTTATTTGATTAGTTCAGGTGAACCAGATGGAAGGTGTCACTTCTAATTCACGTTGACAGCTGATTGTTTGTGCCGCTGTCATGGAAATATGTTTTATATTTCAAATTTAATTGATTTTAAAATACTTGATTTGAGACTTTTTTCATTTCCGTTTATCTTGTTAACCTGCTTCTAAGTTGTTGTTCGTCAGTTGGTCATCAGTTTAAAGCTTATTGGATCTGTTCACATCTGTCCAGATGTTAAGGTTAAAGTGTTAAACTGCGCAGGTTTTTCTAATGTCATTAGTTCTTTGTTTACTTTCGATTTTACTTTATTTTTGCATCTTCTGGTGTGATCAGGTAAATGTCCTAATCAATAATTAATATCTCACTGTCAACACACTAGTGTCTTCACAATCATGCTGTTTAATTTTCTGTAACAAATTGGTTAAATTAATTTAGTAAATTTTAACTGAATTTGTCAAGTGCATAAAAAAATCAAGTTATTAGCCAAATATCATGACTGCAGAAGATAAAACCTGGAAAGATGAACATGCAAATAAATAAACTTAGAATATTTAAATGTAGCTGCGCAGAAGAAAAAAAACTGTTTCATTCTGATGAACTGAATAAAGTTATTATGTAACCTGCATCATGAAATCAACAGTAAACAATCTGGTATCTTTTTATTCTTTTGTGTTTCCATTTGTGGTTTTGTTGCTGGTTTTTGTTTTTTCTTTCATTTTCACCGTTAGTTGGTTCCTGTAGTTTCACCTCTTCCTGTTGGCTCCAGCTCTTGTGTTTTAGTTTCATGCTAGTGATGTGTTTGTAGGAGAAACTGTTTGTTTGTTTGTTTGTTTGTTTGTTTGTTTGTTTGTTTTGTTGAGCCAGCAGCCAGTTAAAACTCAAACCCTAAAAGACCGTCATAAAGTCAGCTGAACTCTGAAACACAACAATCGCTGCTCCTGTAAGAAACGAGGGCTGGATCAGAAAGCAGCATATAACTGGTTATTTTTATTTGTAAAACAGGTGATTGGACTTGCTCAGTTCTTGCTGTTTGTCCACAGACTGTTCTGTTTGGTCGGTAACTGTTTGCGAACGTTTGCCCTCTCGTTTCTGCAGCCTTTGAGTTTACCTTCTTGCTGCAGATAAATGAAGAGGCTGCGCTGACAGCGGCCCTGAATGACTACCTCACCTCACGCAGCTACCTGGCAGGGTTCAGCCCCTCCCAGGCCGACCTGAAAGCCTTTAAGCTCCTCCCCCGGCCCCCTGATCCACAGCATGTTCACGCTCTGCGCTGGTACAGACACATAACCGCCCTGCAGCAGGACCTCAACACAGAGAGCAGCAGTGAGTAGACGTTTGACAGCATGAGCAGGCGGCGTGACCGTAGACGCCGCTGACGGTTCCCGAGGTGTCACTGCCTCTGCGTGTGCAAACCAACATGCATGAAGCTCGTCTGCAGGCCATACAGATCAAGCATTCACTGTTCTGTGTGTGTGTGTGTGTGTGTGTTGCTTTAATGGTTGTTTATCCGTGTTGTTGTTTTATTGCGAGGTGCAGAACCCTGAAGCTAATGTTACGAACATCATCCTGAAGACTGGGGGGTCTTACAGCTGAACCAAAAACTGATCCAGTCCTCGTTTCTATCAGTTTTCAGTCCCAGCAGTCAGTCAGACTTTCCTGTAATCTGGTCTTCATCTTTCTTTGGATTCTGGCTGATTTTCTCCCAGTTTCAGTCCCTGAACATTGTCAGAGGATGTTCTGAACTCTGAACTACTTAAAGGCTCAAGCCTCCAGAACCGTGTTGACACATAATGGAACCGAACAGAACCCGTTTGAAACTGGATCTTTAGGTTGTTTTCTACCAGCTGACTGACAGAGACAGGATTTATTAACTTTTATTTCAATGAATCAGTAAAAAGACCAAAGATAAACTCGTCTGACAGTAAATAGGATTTAAAATCTGAAGTAAATCATTAAAAAATAGATTCATATCACAACTTATTAAGATATTGGACAATAAAGCCAAAATAATAAACAAACTTTGGAAAAAAAATCACAATTATTTATTTTCCTTTTCTGAGTTTTAACTAAATATTGAAGGTCATTAACATGTGAGTCACCAGAAGAAATGTATTAAATGAAATATATGAAAGAAATAATTTGTTATAATTTGTGAAACATGATTGTGTGAATGTTAATGTTTTTCTTTGTGTTTGCAGTGAAAGGACGGCGGGTTCAACCTCCGTGGTCTCCACCAGCAGGAACTGAAGTTCCTCAGCTGAGACTCTACAACAGCCTGACGAGAACCAAGGTTGGTTTCAGAAAAGGATCATGGCTGATGTTCACGTGTAATCTGTGTGTGTGTGTGTGTGTGTGTGTGTGTGTGTGTGTGTGTGTGCGCGTGTGTGTGTGTGTGCGTGTGTGTGTGCGTGTGTGTGTGTGTGTGTGTGTGTGTGTGTGTGTGTGTGCGCGTGTGTGCGTGTGTGTGTGTGTGTGTGCGTGCGCGTGTGTGCGTGTGTGTGTGTGTGTGTGCGTGTGAGATGTTCACGTTGAACTTTATATTTTAATATTCATCTTTGTGTTTCAGGAGCTGTTTGTTCCTCAGAAGGGAAATAAAGTAACGTGGTACTGCTGCGGGCCAACGGTTTATGATGCGTCCCACATGGGACACGCCAGGTGACCGGATTAGGATGAAAACATGTAATCTGTTGGAGTAATTCAGATTATCAGAGCGTTTCCTAATCTGTGTCCAGGTCCTACATTTCTTTTGATATCCTGAGGAGAATACTGAGAGATTACTTCAAGTACGACGTCCTTTACTGCATGAACATCACAGACATCGATGACAAGGTGAGACGGTAACATGCTAAAACCAGAATTAAATATTCTGTGGTTCTGTTTGGTGTTTTAGAACTTATAATATTTGTTTTACCTAAAAATAAATGTAAATGGACAAAAACAACAAAATGAATTTATTAGTTAAACTTTTGATGAGTTTAGACGAGGATTAGTTTCAAAATTATTCATCACGTTATAATCCGAAATCAAAACATGTATTTTACTGTGTATGGATTGTAAGGTGGGCGTGGAGACACCTGTAAACTCAGGTGTAAATGATCCCTCCTGTTGTCCTGGGAACAGATAACAGCAGCACACCTGCACCTGGCTAACAGCACGGCGTTCTGTCTGCACCTGCTCAGCTCTTGGTCATGTGATCATCCTCATGGGGGATCTTTAAATTTTAAATATTGATCCGTTTTGAAGTATTTGATTTTGTTCGTGATCGGATGGTTTTTTGGTGTTCAGCACTTTGATCCACAGCAGCTGGTTCTTATAAATACGTTTGTATTGTTTCTCTTTCAGATTATTAAAAGGGCCCGGCAGAACTTCCTACTGGACCAGTACAAGGAGAAACAACCAGGAGCAGCTCAGGTCCTTCAGGATGTCCTGAGTGCCCGAGAGGTGAGTATCTGAACCTGCTGTAGTTCTTCATCTCTTTAGTCTGACCAGGAGGAGGTTTATTTATGTTTTTATTAAGTTCTGATTTGTTGTTAAAGTCTAATAACCTCATTATTTCCTGAACTGGATGAACTCGCTTCATAAAATTCTTTTCAGCCTTTTCAGCAGCAGCTGGCGTCGACCACAGACCCTGATAAGAAGCAGATGTTGGAGCGGCTGGACGCCGCCGTCTCTGCTGCGCTGCAGCCGCTGCAGGCGGCGACGGAAAGCAAAGCAGCTGATGATGTTCTGCAGCGTCTGTCTCAGGTGAGACGGAGCTGCACGTGTTCTCACATGAGGAAACGTTATCCAGCAATAGATGATGTGAAAAAGTTTTTGCTTCTTTTATCTTTTAATGATTCAGATCAACAAACAGCTGCAGTTTTTAAATGATTCTTTTATTAAAGGAGAAATTCTCTCCAAACCAAACTGCTCTGTGTGAAAAAGTATTTGAACCCTAATTGGTTGTTCTGTCATGGAGGTGATTTTAGCCCCGCCTCTTTCTTACTGTTGAATCATGAACTCTGACCCTAACTGAGGCGAATGAGGCCTGCAGGTCTTTAGATGTTCTGGTTCTTCTGTGACCTCCTGGATGAATCATCAATTCTTGGAGTCATGTTGGTCAGCTGGCTGGTCCTGAAGGTTCTGATCCATGTTCTATCCAGGTGAGGTTCTCTCACTGCGGTTCTCTGGAGACCCGAAATGTCTCTGACTCTTTCAGACGGAAAAGTGTGTCACAGCAAAGATTCTGTCTTGAATGAATCAGGCGAGTGAATTTTATAAAAAGAAGTTTATTATAGAAATCATGCTGATTGAGAGCAGTCAGTCAGATGAATGAGGCTCCGCCCCTCAAGGCCAATCACAGCTGCTTTATAGTGTTGATACAGAGATGTCATCAGAACCCTGAACGTCTCTGAGACACTGATAAGCTATGAATCTAGTCTGGGTCCAACGTGTTAGATCACTGTGACCCTAACCATAAAGTCCTTCACAAGTGTCTCTGACTTTTAACTCTCATCTGTTCTTCAATACAAATACTTTTTCACACCAGGCAGATCAGTCTGGAGATTTCAATTAAATAAAATTATATTTTAAAAACTGTTTGATGATCTGAAACAGTTAAACAATCAGGGAGCAAATACTTTTACACCATCTTACCGAACCCTGTTTTTTAAGTGCATGAGTGTTTTCATGAAACAATAAAACTTTCTAAAATCCATTTATTGTAAAACATGGTAAATTCTCTAGAATTCTGAGACAAACATGATGAGATGTTTTCTTTGTTTTCCAAGCTGTTGTTGGAGAGTTCTAAGGATTTGCTGGCTGACTGGTTGGACAAACAGTTTGGAAGTCAAGTCTCTGATAATTTGATCTTCTCAGTTCTTCCAAAATACTGGGAGGAAGAGTTTCATAAAGACATGGAGGCTCTGAACGTAAGACAGTAAAACAGATGAAGTGAGAAACTCTGTTTGTCTTTTTATTGACCCCTATCTGTCTGCGTGTTCCTCAGGTACTTCCTCCTGATGTTCTGACCCGAGTCAGTGAATACGTCCCTGAGATTGTGGATTTTGTGAGGAAAATAGTCTCAAATGGTTACGGGTGAGAATGAACCTCGTGTTCTTACTGCTCTGTGTTCCACATGAACTATTAGCTGCATCAGTTTGTTTGTTTGTTTCTGATGTTTGCAGGTATGAGTCCAATGGTTCTGTTTACTTTGACACTCAGAAGTTTGATTCTAGCCCTCAGCACTCGTACGCCAAGCTGGTCCCAGAAGCAGTTGGAGATCAGAAAGCTTTACAGGAAGGAGAAGGTACACGCCCACAAATATGTGCAGATTCATTTACACACTTTACACATTTATAGAGCTGCGTTCATGATTCTTTCAGCTCCTTCTTCAACGCTTTCAGCTCCTTCTTCAACGCTTTCAGCTCCTTCTTCAACGCTTTCAGCTCCTTCTTCAACGCTTTCAGCTCCTTCTTCAACTCTTTCAGCTCCTTCTTCAACGCTTTCAGCTCCTTCTTCAACGCTTTCAGCTCCTTCTTCAACTCTTTCAGCTCCTTCAACTCTTTCAGCTCCTTCTTCAACTCTTTCAGCTCCTTCTTCAACTCTTTCAGCTCCTTCTTCAACTCTTTCAGCTCCTTCAACTCTTTCAACTCCTTCTTCAACGCTTTCAGCTCCTTCTTCAACTCTTTCAACTCCTTCTTCAACTCTTTCAGCTCCTTCTTCAACGCTTTCAGCTCCTTCTTCAACTCTTTCAACTCCTTCTTCAACTCTTTCAGCTCCTTCTTCAACGCTTTCAGCTCCTTCTTCAACTCTTTCAGCTCCTTCTTCAACTCTTTCAGCTCCTTCTTCAACTCTTTCAGCTCCTTCTTCAACGCTTTCAGCTCCTTCTTCAACTCTTTCAGCTCCTTCAACTCTTTCAGCTCCTTCTTCAACTCTTTCAGCTCCTTCTTCAACTCTTTCAGCTCATTCTTCAACACTTTCAGCTCCTTCTTCAACGCTTTCAGCTCCTTCTTCAACTCTTTCAGCTCCTTCTTCAACGCTTTCAGCTCCTTCTTCAACGATTTCAGCTCCTTCTTCAACTCTTTCAGCTCCTTCTTCAACGCTTTCAGCTCCTTCTTCAACTCTTTCAGCTCCTTCTTCAACGCTTTCAGCTCCTTCTTCAACTCTTTCAGCTCCTTCTTCAACTCTTTCAGCTCCTTCTTCAACTCTTTCAGCTCCTTCTTCAACTCTTTCAGCTTCTTCAACTCTTTCAGCTTCTTCAACTCTTTCAGCTCCTTCTTCAACTCTTTCAGCTCCTTCTTCAACTCTTTCAGCTTCTTCAACTCTTTCAGCTCCTTCTTCAACTCTTTCAGCTCCTTCTTCAACTCTTTCAGCTCCTTCTTCAACTCTTTCAGCTCCTTCTTCAACTCTTTCAGCTCCTTCTTCAACTCTTTCAACTCCTTCTTCAACTCTTTCAGCTCCTTCTTCAACGCTTTCAGCTCCTTCTTCAACTCTTTCAACTCCTTCTTCAACGCTTTCAGCTCCTTCTTCAACTCTTTCAACTCCTTCTTCAACTCTTTCAGCTCCTTCTTCAACGCTTTCAGCTCCTTCTTCAACTCTTTCAGCTCCTTCTTCAACTCTTTCAGCTCCTTCTTCAACGATTTCAGCTCCTTCTTTAACTCTTTCAACGAGTTTGATGTCATAAATGTTGTAAATAAATAGTTAAATCTTTTATAAATACAGTAATATTTGTTGTAAAGGCTGGTTTACTGCAGAGTTTGAGCTGTTTCCTGTTCAGGGATAGTTGCTGCATTTCAGTGTGTCTTATTTTAAATTGTAATTGGAAGATGTTGGAATATGTTTCTGTGTAGGAGACCTGAGCATCTCTGCAGACAGACTGAGTGAGAAGAAGTCCCAGAATGACTTTGCTTTGTGGAAAGCGTCGAAGCCTGGCGAGCCGTCGTGGGACTCTCCGTGGGGGAAGGTGGGACCTCGACCTAAACGCGACCTGAAATCTGTGTTCACTTCAAACATCTTTTCAAATGTTAATTATTTATTTTCAGAAAAGGACTAATGAAAATCTGCTGTTGGAGTTTAAACAGATTTTTAAATGCATCTGAAGTGTTTTGGTTTTTTTGTTTGTTGTATTTCAGTCCAGTTGGTTTTATTTTAATCTGGATGTTTTAACAGGGTCGACCCGGATGGCACATCGAGTGTTCTGCCATGGCTGGTTCCATACTCGGGGAGTCGATGGACATCCATGGAGGGGGGTTTGATCTCCGGTTCCCTCACCATGACAACGAGCTGGCTCAGTCTGAGGTCCAGTTTATTCTACAGTCAAAGTTCTGATTCATCTCTCATCTCATGTAGATTCTACTTTTAAAGATCCAGACTTTATTGTTTAGGTACAAGAAATAAAACTGAGTGTAAAATGAAAAACCACGACAGACCTCCAGAAAGTCTGAAAACTGTTGATCCAGAGATCACGGGAACATCTGGCTGCTTGAAAAGAAAATATAAAGTGATGAGAGATGAAACATCGTTAGGACAAAAACAATAACGATCAATTAAAGTCTGGCTGGTCTTCTCCTCACAGGCGTTCTTTGAGAACGATTACTGGGTCCGGTACTTCCTGCACACTGGTCACCTGACCATCGCTGGCTGCAAGATGTCCAAATCGCTAAAGAATTTCATCACCATAAAAGATGCTTTAGCAAAGAACTCAGGTGAGTCACCTGAGCTGCGACGCTCCATCTGAAGTGACGGAGACTCGGAGAACAGCATCAGCTCTTGTCTCTTTGTTGGTCTTCCTGCAGCTCGTCAGCTCCGTCTGGCTTTCTTGATGCATTCCTGGAAAGACACCCTGGACTACTCGTCCAACACGATGGAATCAGCCGTCCAGTACGAGAAGTTCTTGAATGTAGGTGCCTATAAAACTACTTCTGTTGTCTTCCTGGGTTTCTTGTTACCGTTCAGAGTTTTCTTTTTGTTTACCAGGAGTTCTTCCTCAACGTGAAGGACATCCTGCGCACTCCTACAGATATCACCGGTCGCTTTGAACGGTGGGAGTCTGCAGAGCTGGAGCTGAATCACAGGTGAGTCAGAGAAAACCAGGTGACCTACTCTCAGCTACCTGTGGTAATTAAAACCACACGCAGCTCTCGTGACACCATGTTTACACCCAGGATGTCACTCAAATGATGTTCAGATGGAAACATGAAGGAACAAGATCAGAACGTCTGATGATCCTGATGCAGAACCATCCAAACTTCTCATCAGGACTCTTCAAATTAACATTCACGTGTGTGGTGTAGTTTCTACGACAGGAAGTCAGCCATTCATCAGTCTCTGTGTGACAACGTGGACACTCGAACCGCCATGGAGGAGATGAGACTTCTGGTGAGTCAGAGCAACGCGTACATGGGCAACAGGAAGAGCGCCAAGCTGAGGCCCAACCGCATGCTGCTGGAGAGCATCGCCACGTATCTCACCTACATGCTGAAGGTCAGTCGCGTTCTGGTCGCGCAGTTCTTCTCCGTTAGATAAACCTGAGTCGGACTCTTCAGGCAGTTTTTAGTCTTTTTATTTGTAATTCTTCCTGAAAGACTTTTAATAATAAACCTACAGTAGATGATCAGCTGATGCTCCTCTCATGATGCTTCATGTTTCCACTTTTTTGTCTTTAACTTGTATTTGTGTTGTTAAATTTCTGAATGTTGTAATAAAACATTTCCAGGAGTTTCAGTCTGGAAGAAAACTTCCACATGAAGAAGAAAAGCTTGTTCTGATTTAAAATCTTTTTCTCCGCCTGTTTGTTCCCGTTCTGGGCGGCGGCGCACGTCTCCAACAGTCTGAACAGGAAGCCGTGAAAAAACTAACAAACACATTCATACAAATATAAAAGTAGAAAGTTGAAAAACTTTTACTAGAATTTATTGAACTTTTTGTTTTCAGCAGTTTGTGTCTCTTTCTGCTTTTCTTTGTGAGTTCAGGTGTAAAACTGTATGACTGAAACGTGTTAAATCCATGTTCTACAGATATTTGGTGCAATTGAAGGATCAGAGTCCATCGGGTTCCCAGTGGGAGGACAAGGTCCCAGTGTTGATGTAAGTTTCACTCCACAGCATGTCCTCAATCTGTCTCCATCCGTCTCCATCTGTCTCCATCCGTCTCCATCCGTTTCCATCTGTCTCCATCCGTCTCAATCTGTCTCCATCCGTCTCCATCCGTTTCCATCCGTGTCCATCCATCTCCATCCGTCTCCATCTGTCTCCATCCGTTTCCATCCGTGTCCATCCATCTCCATCTGTCTCCATCAGTCTCTATCCGTCTCCATCCATTTCCATCTGTCTCCATCCGTCTCAATCAGTCTCCATCCGTCTCTATCCGTCTCCATCCATCTCCATCTGTCTCCATCCGTCTCAATCTGTCTCCATCCGTTTCCATCTGTCTCAATATGTCTCCATCAGTCTCAATATGTCTCCATCCGTCTCAATCTGTCTCCATCCGTCTCCATCTGTCTCCATCCGTTTCCATCCGTCTCAATCTGTCTCCATCTGTCTCCATCCGTTTCCATCCGTCTCAATCTGTCTCCATCTGTCTCCATCCGTCTCCATCTCTCACACCAGCTTCACGTCCTCCTTCACTCTCATTTTAATACGGATGTTTTTCTGAACTCAGTCTGATACATTTGTCTGATGTTCACAGCTGGAGAGCACGGTGATGCCGTATCTCACCGTGCTGTCGAGCTTCAGAGAGAACGTCAGAAAAATTGCTCGAGAACAGAAAGGTGAGGATGAAACATCTCAAACCTGCTGCAGCAGACAGACAGACTTCAGTGTCATTAAAAACCTTCTCTCAAACTGTCCAGTGACGGAGCTGCTGCAGCTCTGCGACATCGTCCGTGATGATACGTTACCGGACCTGGGAGTCCGACTGGAGGACCATGAAGGTGACTGTCAGACTTCAGGATCCTGGTCTATGGACAGAAACCAAATACAGGGACATATTTTAAACAAATAAACCTCAGAGTTTCCTGTTAGAGCAGTTTTATGTTAAACACGTGGTACAGAGACTTGATCTGGTTCTCATTTCTTTAATTTTCTTTGAAGACTTTCAGAAACCTGAAAAACCTTTGTTTTGAAATCCTGTCTTCTCTAAAATATAATTTAATGAGGAAATAAAAGCAGGATCAGGAAGTTAATGCAGCCTCATAAACAATTAGCTTAAATAAAATATTAAAAATGTGATTGTAACAGCTTAAACATTTAGTTTATATTTAAGAGTTTTTCTGCAGAATGAATAAAGTCATGTGACTTGCAGGTCTGCCCACTGTGGTGAAGCTGGTGGACAGGGAGACATTACTGAAGGAGAGAGAGGACAAGAAGAAGGTGAGGACATTATTAAAAACTCTGGATGAGACAGAAACAGTTTGTTTTAAAAAGCAGCTGAAACAGAGTCACATGACAATGTTCTGAGAAGAACAGGAGTCAGTCAGCATGTTGTCCTCTGCTGAGGGACGTCTGAGGGACGGTCTGAGTTTAACCTCCACCTGGACGCTAGGGAAGCTCCTTCAGACTGAAACTTTGAGCTTCTGGTTTTTATTTTCAGATGGAAGAAGAAAAGAAAAGAAAAAAGGAAGAAGCTGCGAGGAAGAAACAGGAACAGGAAGTGAGTCTGGCGTGAGCGGAGATCCTCTTCGTTCTTCTGATCATCATCACACTCGTTCTCATGTTTTATCCTTTCAGATGGCCAAACTCAACAAAATGAAGATCCCGCCGTGTGACATGTTTCGTTCTGAAACCGACAAATATTCCAAATTTGATGAGACGGTAAATCTTTTCTGTGATTTTAAGATTTTTAGATCTCTGTTAGATCAGTGCTGCTGATCGCATGTATTGATTAAGTGATCAGTTTGTTGCTGTGGAGCAAACAGAAGCTGATGTTCTTACAGACGTACCTGCTTGTTAACAGTAAGTGTCTCTGATTCACTCGGGTCTGAGTAAAACATGTAGAATCCTTCTAACTGTGTTTAATGAAACATGCTGCAGGTTTGTGGTTCCGGTTCTACGTGTTCTGTTATAGTAAATACTTTGTTTACATCTGTTCCTGTGTTTCATCACTTCCTTTAAATTAACCTTCCTTGAAATTGTGCAGCGATATTCTATAAATCTGCATATTTGAGACTTTAATACGGAAATCTGAACATTCTGGTTTATGTGGAAAAGTATCAATGGGAACAAATTTAATATTGATATGAAGAAAAAAATAAAAATCACATGATACTTTCATCATTTAAATCTGATTCAGGATGTTATTCATGTTGTCTCTGCTGTTGTTAATGTTCTCGTGTGGTTCTCTTGCTGTCCACAGGGTTTCCCCACTCATGATGCTGAAGGGAAGGAGATCAGCAAAGGACAAGCCAAGAAGCTGCGGAAGCTCTACGAGGCTCAGGAAAAGCTGCACAATGAATATCGCCAGATGAACCAAAATGGGAACTGATGAACCGTCCTGGTCATCCGCTCCACAGAAACACCTACACAATAAAAACCAACACCACGTCGCTGTTTGTCTCCTGCTTATCAGAAACCATTCTCCCGTTTTCTGGATGACGGTTAAATTTGAGTCTGTACTGGAGAGAAGCTGATTTCATGTGTGAAGTGTCTCGAGTTTTCTTTAACAGAACCAGGTTGGAATGTTTCAGGTGAGCTGCTGCCTGTAAGAGCACAGGTTCAACATGTTCTCATGTTTGACTTCATCTGAATTTACACTAGAATTATCAGGCAAACATTAAATGAATTAAAACTGTTTAATCTTTCATGGATTCACTTGTGGATTTGATTGTTCCAAAGGAAAGAAAATACATTTTAATTATTCACCAACAACAGAACGGTGCAAAAATCTTCCTCCTGTCTTTATGGCTTTTAGTTGCTTTCAGAATTCATTTTTTACCAAAATAAACATTCCTCTGAAAAAAGTTGATACATGTACTGAAACTGGGTGAAAAACTCTAATGTGAGATTTTAATAAAAGAATAAATTTAGAGACAATTTGTAGGATTTTAAGCAGACCATGTTTCTTATTGCTCCAGGAAACAAGTCCATTAAAACTTCAGGGAAGAGGAAAAATAATTGTTCAACCATCCATTACATTTTGTATTTTTGTACTGTATCATTGTAAATTTATGGTCACGTGGAAGCTGCAGACTTCATATAGAATAAAAAGCTCAGAGAAACTGCGTGTTGTCCTTGATTCAGTGCCTGAAACGGTCTTTTAACGTTTACTTATATTGTCTGTATTCTTTATTCAGAAATGTTATCACTGACTGGAAGTTTACATTTTGTTGAAATGGGGAGCCGAAGTCACGCCCTTCTACTTCCGGTCCCTTGCCCTTGTCCCCTACTGTAAAAAAAAAAGTGAAAATGAATTTGATTCAATGGAGCTATAAAATTGTTTTCTGATCCCGTTTGAAATGCGCCATGAGTATATCGAGCTTCATGTCCTTCTTCCTGGACAGAGGAAGGAGTATTAAACGTGGAGAAAAAAAAAAAAATTTAACGTGGAGAAAACCACTATAAATCAAGCAAAAGACTGAGGAGCTTCTGCTGTGACGTCATTTATGCGACTTCTGATTTGGTACTAATTTCAATTACAATTTTTTTAAAAGCAAATAAGTCAGAAATCACATGACAAACACAGTCGAAACGTACATTATTCTGTGAAATAAATTGTGGCACATTATGTTTGATTCAGGGAGTGAGAAAAAGCGGACCAGAAAATAATAACTTTTCTCCATCCGTTAAGTTTTTCCGGAATAGAAGACTTCGGCTCCCCATGTGACCTCAGATTGTCAGCCAATCAGCGTCCTTCTTTCCTCAGCTCTATCCAATCAAATTCGTAGGAGCGTTATTTGAATGCTGTCTGATGTCAACTCGCTTCGTATCTCTCTATCGTGATATTTTGTCGCAGCTGATGGAAACAATCATCCAGTGATCATTAAAGTCTCATTTGAGTCTGTTTTCACTGTAAAATGTCTCTGGAAGTTCGAGCTGCGGTGAGTTTCTGGTTTAATCTTGTTAGCTTAGCATCGTCAGCTAGCTGTCTAGCATTAGCTTCGGCTCGGTTCGCTTGCACGAAGGTCCAACTTTTACAAGGTGTTTCGGTTTGTTTCTTCACCTGTTCAGCTGCTGCCAGCCGCGGACAACCGTCTGAAGATGAATAAAAGCTCCGCGGCGGCTCCGAGGAGAACTGCTCTCGGAGAGATTACCAACATTACCGGAGCACCCGGCCACACGCACCAGGTAACACACACACCAGGTGATGCACGCATACATAACAGGTATGGTGAACCAGGTAACAGGCATGTAACAGGTAACACACGCACGCACTAAG
>SSNP01000530.1:0-25861 GCA_006937955.1 Pachypanchax playfairii
GTAAAGGGAGCAGGTCTAAAGGGAGCAGGTCTGAAGGGAGCAGGTCTAAAGGGAGCAGGTCTGAAGGGAGCAGGTCTGAAGGGGAAAGGTCTAAAGGGAGCAGGTCTGAAAGGGACAGGTCTAAAGGGAGCAGGTCTGAAGGGAGCAGGTCTAAAGGGAGCAGGTCTGAAGGGAGCAGGTCTGAAGGGGACAGGTCTAAAGGGAGCAGGTCTGAAGGGGGCAGGTCTAAAGGGAGCAGGTCTGAAGGGGACAGGTCTAAAGGGAGCAGGTCTGAAGGGAGCAGGTCTAAAGGGAGCAGGTCTAAAGGGAGCAGGTCTGAAGGGAGCAGGTCTAAAGGGAGCAGGTCTGAAGGGAGCAGGTCTGAAGGGGACAGGTCTAAAGGGAGCAGGTCTAAAGGGAGCAGGTCTAAAAGGAGCAGGTCTGAAGGGGACAGGTCTAAAGGGAGCAGGTCTGAAGGGGACAGGTCTAAAGGGAGCAGGTAAGAAAGGGAGCAGGGCTGAAGGGAGCAGGGTTGAAGGGGGCAGGTCTAAAGGGAGCAGGTCTAAAGGGAGCAGGTCTAAAGGGAGCAGGTCTAAAGGGAGCAGGTCTGAAGGGGACAGGTCTAAAGGGAGCAGGTCTAAAGGGAGCAGGTCTGAAGGGGGCAGGTCTGAAGGGAGCAGGTCTGAAGGGAGCAGGTCTAAAGGGAGCAGGTCTAAAGGGAGCAGGTCTGAAGGGGACAGGTCTAAAGGGAGCAGGTCTGAAGGGAGCAGGTCTGAAGGGAGCAGGTCAAAAGGGAGCAGGTCTAAAGGGAGCAGGCTGAAGGGAGCAGGGTTGAAGGGAGCAGGTCTGAAGGGAGCAGGTCTAAAGGGAGCAGGTCTGAAGGGAGCAGGTCTGAAGGGGACAGGTCTAAAGGGAGCAGGTCTGAAGGGAGCAGGTCTAAAGGGAGCAGGTCTGAAGGGAGCAGGTTTGAAGGGAGCAGGTCTGAAGGGGACAGGTCTAAAGGGAGCAGGTCTAAAGGGAGCAGGTCTGAAGGGGACAGGTCTAAAGGGAGCAGGTCTAAAGGGAGCAGGTCTAAAGGGAGCAGGTCTGAAGGGGACAGGTCTAAAGGGAGCAGGTCTGAAGGGAGCAGGTCTGAAGGGAGCCGGTCTAAAGGGAGCAGGTCTAAAGGGAGCAGGTCTGAAGGGAGCAGGTCTAAAGGGAGCAGGTCTAAAGGGAGCAGGTCTGAAGGGGATAGGTCTGAAGGGGACAGCTCTAAAGGGAGCAGGTCTAAAGGGAGCAGGTCTGAAGGGAGCAGGTTTGAAGGGAGCAGGTCTGAAGGGGACAGGTCTAAAGGGAGCAGGTCTAAAGGGAGCAGGTCTGAAGGGGACAGGTCTAAAGGGAGCAGGTCTAAAGGGAGCAGGTCTGAAGGGGACAGGTCTAAAGGGAGCAGGTCTAAAGGGGACAGGTCTGAAGGGGACAGGTCTAAAGGGAGCAGGTCTAAAGGGAGCAGGTCTAAATTGAGCAGGTCTGAAGGGGACAGGTCTGAAGGGGGCAGGTCTAAAGGGGGCAGGTCTGAAGGGGGTAGGTCTGAAGGGGACAGCTCTAAAGGGAGCAGGTCTGAAGGGAACAGGTCGGAAGGGGGCAGGTCTAAAGGGAGCAGGTCTAAAGGGAGCAGGTCTGAAGGGGACAGGTCTAAAGGGAGCAGGTCTAAAATGAGCAGGTCTGAAGGGGACAGGTCTAAAGGGAGCAGGTCTGAAGGGGACAGGTCTAAAGGGAGCAGGTCTAAAGGGAGCAGGGCAGAAGGGAGCAGGTCTAAAGGGAGCAGGTCTGAAGGGGGCAGGTCTAAAGGGAGCAGGTCTGAAGGGAGCAGGTCTGAAGGGGACAGGTCTAAAGGGAGCAGGGCTGAAGGGGATAGGTCTGAAGGGGACAGCTCTAAAGGGAGCAGGTCTAAAGGGAGCAGGTCTGAAGGGGACAGGTCTAAAGGGAGCAGGTCTAAAGGGAGCAGGTCTGAAGGGAGCAGGTCTGAAGGGAGCAGGTCTGAAGGGGACAGGTCTAAAGGGAGCAGGTCTGAAGGGGATAGGTCTGAAGGGGACAGCTCTAAAGGGAGCAGGTCTAAAAGGAGCAGGTCTAAAGGGAGCAGGTCTAAAAGGAGCAGGTCTGAACGGGACAGTTCTAAAGGGAGCAGGTCTAAAGGGAGCAGGTCTGAAAGGGACAGGTCTAAAGGGAGCAGGTCTAAAGGGAGCAGGTTTGAAGGGAGCAGGTCTGAAGGGAGCAGGTCTGAAAGGAGCAGGTCTAAAGGGAGCAGGTCTGAAGGGGATAGGTCTGAAGGGAACAGCTCTAAAGGGAGCAGGTCTAAAAGGAGCAGGTCTAAAGGGAGCAGGTCTGAAGGGGACAGGTCTGAAGGGGACAGGTCTAAAGGGAGCAGGTCTAAAGTGAGCAGGTCTGAAGGGGACAGGTCTAAAGGGAGCAGGTCTGAAGGGGACAGGTCTAAAGGGAGCAGGTCTAAAGGGAGTAGGTCTGAAAGGGACAGGGTCTAAAGGGAGCAGGTCTAAAGGGAGCAGGGCTGAAGGGAGCAGGTCTAAAGGGAGCAGGTCTAAATTGAGCAGGTCTGAAGGGGACAGGTCTAAAGGGAGCAGGTCTGAAGGGGACAGGTCTAAAAGGAGCAGGTCTAAAGGGAGCAGGTCTGAAGGGGATAGGTCTGAAGGGGACAGCTCTAAAGGGAGCAGGTCTGAAGGGAACAGGTCTAAAGGGAGCGGGTCTGAAGGGGACAGTTCTAAAGGGAGCAGGTCTGAAGGGGATAGGTCTGAAGGGGACAGCTCAAAAGGGAGCAGGTCTAAAAGGAGCAGGTCTGAAGGGGACAGGTCTAAAGGGAGCAGGTCTGAAGGGGACAGGTCTAAAGGGAGCAGGTCTGAAGGGGATAGGTCTGAAGGGGACAGGTCTAAAGGGAGCAGGTCTAAAGGGAGCAGGTCTAAAGCGAGCAGGTCTGAAGGGGATAGGTCTGAAGGGGACAGCTCTAAAGGGAGCAGGTCTAAAAGGAGCAGGTCTGAAGGGAGCAGGTCTAAAAGGAGCAGGTCTGAACGGGACAGTTCTAAAGGGAGCAGGTCTAAAGGGAGTAGGTCTGAAAGGGACAGGTCTAAAGGGAGCAGGTCTAAAGGGAGCAGGTCTGAAGGGAGGAGGTATGAAGGGAGCAGGTCTAAAGGGAGCAGGTCTAAAGGGAGCAGGTCTGAAGGGGATAGGTCTGAAGGGGACAGCTCTAAAGGGAGCAGGTCTAAAGGGAGAAGTTCTGAAGGGGGCAGGTCTAAAGGGAGCAGGTCTGAAGGGGAAGGTCTAAAGGGAGCAGGTCTGAAGGGGGCAGGTCTAAAGGGAGCAGGTCTGAAGGGAGCAGGTCTAAAGGGAGCAGGTCTGAAGGGAGCAGGTCTGAAGGGGACAGGTCTAAAGGGAGCAGGTCTAAATTGAGCAGGTCTGAAGGGGACAGGTCTAAAGGGAGAAGGTCTGAAGGGGACAGGTCTAAAGGGAGAAGGTCTGAAGGGGGCAGGTCTAAAGGGAGCAGGTCTGAAGGGAGCAGGTCTAAAGGGAGCAGGTCTGAAGGGAGCAGGTCTGAAGGGAGCAGGTCAAAAGGGAGCAGGTCTAAAGGGGATAGGTCTGAAGGGGACAGCTCTAAGGGGAGCAGGTCTAAAAGGAGCAGGTCTAAAAGGAGCAGGTCTGAAGGGGACAGTTCTAAAGGGAGCAGGTCTAAAGGGAGTAGGTCTGAAAGGGACAGGTCTAAAGGGAGCAGGTCTAAAGGGAGCAGGTCTGAAGGGAGCAGGTCTAAAGGGAGCAGGTCTGAAGGGAGCAGGTCTGAAGGGGACAGGTCTAAAGGGAGCAGGTCTAAAGTGAGCAGGTCTGAAGGGGACAGGTCTAAAGGGAGAAGGTCTGAAGGGGACAGGGCTAAAGGGAGAAGGTCTGAAGGGGACAGGTCTAAAGGGAGCAGGTCTAAAGGGAGCAGGTCTGAAGGGAGCAGGTCTAAAGGGAGAAGGTCTAAAGGGAGCAGGTTTGAAGGGGGCAGGTCTAAAGGGAGCAGGTCTAAAAGGAGCAGGTCTAAAGGGAGCAGGTCTAAAAGGAGCAGGTCTGAAGGGGACAGGTCTAAAGGGAGCAGGTCTGAAGGGAACAGGTCTAAAGGGAGCAGGTAAGAAAGGGAGCAGGTCTGAAGGGAGCAGGTCTGAAGGGGACAGGTCTAAAGGGAGCAGGTCTAAAGGGAGCAGGTCTGAAGGGAGCAGGTCTAAAGGGAGCAGGTCTGAAGGGAGCAGGTCTGAAGGGGACAGGTCTAAAGGGAGCAGGTCTGAAGGGGACAGGTCTAAAGGGAGCAGGTCTGAAGGGGATAGGTCTGAAGGGGACAGCTCTAAAGGGAGCAGGTCTAAAAGGAGCAGGTCTAAAGGGAGCAGGTCTGAAGGGGGCAGGTCTAAAGGGAGCAGGTCTAAAGGGAGCAGGTCTGAAGGGGACAGGTCTAAAGGGAGCAGGTCTGAAGGGAACAGGTCTAAAGGGAGCAGGTCTGAAGGGGATAGGTCTGAAGGGGACAGGGCTAAAGGGGGCAGGTCTAAAGGGAGCAGGTCTGAAGGGGACAGGTCTAAAGGGAGCAGGTCTGAAGGGAGCAGGTCTAACGGGAGCAGGTCTGAAAGGAGCAGGGCTGAAGGGAGCAGGTCTAAAAGGAGCAGGTCTAAAGAGAGCAGGTCTGAAGGGGATAGGTCTGAAGGGGACAGCTCTAAAGGGAGCAGGTCTAAAAGGAGCAGGTCGAAAGGGAGCAGGTCTAAAAGGAGCAGGTCTGAACGGGACAGTTCTAAAGGGAGCAGGTCTAAAGGGGACAGGTCTAAAGGGAGCAGGTCTGAAGGGAGCAGGTCTAAAGGGAGCAGGTCTGAAGGGAGCAGGTCTGAAGGGAGCAGGTCTGAAGGGGGCAGGTCTAAAGGGAGCAGGTCTAAAGGGAGCAGGTCTGAAGGGGACAGGTCTAAAGGGAGCAGGTCTGAAGGGGACAGGTCTAAAGGGAGCAGGTCTAAAGGGAGCAGGTCTGAAGGGGACAGGTCTAAAGGGAGCAGGTCTGAAGGGAGCCGGTCAAAAGGGAGCAGGTCTAAAGGGGATAGGTCTGAAGGGGACAGCTCTAAAGGGAGCAGGTCTAAAGGGAGAGGGTCTGAAGGGGACAGGTCTAAAGGAAGCAGGTCTGAAGGGGACAGGTCTAAAGGGAGCAGGTCTAAAGGGAGCAGGTCTGAAGGGAGCAGGTCTGAAGGGGGAAGGTCTAAAGGGAGCAGGTCTAAAGGGAGCAGGTCTGAAGGGAGCAGGTCTGAAGGGGACAGGTCTAAAGGGAGCAGGTCTGAAGGGGACAGGTCTAAAGGGAGCAGGTCTAAAGGGAGCAGGTCTGAAGGGAGCAGGTCTAAAGGGAGCAGGTCTGAAGGGGAAAGGTCTAAAGGGAGCAGGTCTGAAGGGGACAGGTCTAAAGGGAGCAGGTAAGAAGGGGATAGGTCTGAAGGGGACAGCTCTAAAGGGAGCAGGTCTAAAAGGAGCAGGTCTGAACGGGACAGTTCTAAAGGGAGCAGGTCTAAAGGGAGTAGGTCTGAAGGGGACAGGTCTAAAGGGAGCAGGTCTGAAGGGGATAGGTCTGAAGGGGACAGCTCTAAAGGGAGCAGGTCTAAAAGGAGCAGGTCTGAAGGGAGCAGGTCTAAAGGGAGCAGATCTGAAGGGGAAAGGTCTAAAGGGAGCAGGTCTGAAGGGGACAGGTCTAAAGGGAGCAGGTAAGAAAAGGAGCAGGGTCTGAAGGGAGCAGGTCTGAAGGGGAGGGTCTAAAGGGAGCAGGTCTAAAGGGAGCAGGTCTAAATTGAGCAGGTCTGAAGGGGACAGGTCTAAAGGGAGCAGGTCTGAAGGGGACAGGTCTAAAGGGAGCAGGTCTGAAGGGGACAGGTCTAAAGGGAGCAGGTCTGAAGGGAAAAGGTCTAAAGGGAGCAGGTCTAAAGGGAGCAGGTCTGAAGGGAGCAGGTCTAAAGGGAGCAGGTCTGAAGGGAGCAGGTCTAAAGGGAGCAGGTCTGAAGGGAACAGGTCTAAAGGGAGCAGGTAAGAAAGGGAGCAGGTCTGAAGGGAGCAGGTCTGAAGGGGACAGGTCTAAAGGGAGTAGGTCTGAAGGGAGCAGGTCTAAAGGGAGCAGGTCTGAAGGGAGCAGGTTTGAAGGGAGCAGGTCCGAAGGGGACAGGTCTAAAGGGAGCAGGTCTAAAGGGAGCAGGTCTAAAGGGAGCAGGTCTAAAGGGAGCAGGTCTGAAGGGGAAAGGTCTAAAGGGAGCAGGTCTGAAGGGGACAGGTCTAAAGGGAGCAGGTCTAAAGGGAGAGGGTCTAAAGGGAGCAGGTCTGAAGGGAGCAGGTCTAAAGGGAGCAGGGCAGAAGGGAGCAGGTCTGAAGGGGACAGGTCTAAAGGGAGCAGGTCTAAAGGGAGCAGGTCAGAAGGGGACAGGTCTAAAGGGAGCAGGTCTGAAGGGGACAGGTCTAAAGGGAGCAGGTATAAAGGGGACAGGTCTGAAGGGAGCAGGTCTGAAGGGAGCAGGTCTAAAGGGGACAGGTCTAAAGGGAGCAGGTCTAAAAGGCGCAGGTCTAAAGGGAGCAGGTCTAAAGGGAGCAGGTCTGAAGGGAACAGGTCTAAAGGGACAGGTCTAAAAGGAGCAGGTCTGAAGGGGACAGGTCTAAAGGGAGCAGGTCTGAAGGGGGCAGGTCTAAAGGGAGCAGGTCTGAAGGGGACAGGTCTAAAGGGAGCAGGTCTAAAGGGAGCAGGTCTGAAGGGAGCAGGTCTAAAGGGAGCAGGTCTAAAAGGAGCAGGTCTGAAGGGGACAGTTCTAAAGGGAGCAGGTCTAAAGGGAGTAGGTCTGAAAGGGACAGGTCTAAAGGGAGCAGGTCTAAAGGGAGCAGGTCTAAGGGAGCAGGTCTAAAGGGAGCAGATCTGAAGGGGAAAGGTCTAAAGGGAGCAGGTCTGAAGGGGACAGGTCTGAAGGGGACAGCTCTAAAGGGAGCAGGTCTAAAAGGAGCAGGTCTAAAGGGAGCAGGTCTAAGGGGACAGGTCTAAAGGGAGCAGGTCTGAAGGGGACAGGTCTAAAGGGAGCAGGGCTGAAGGGAACAGGTCTAAAGGGAGCAGGTAAGAAGGGAGCAGGTCTGAAGGGACAGGTCTAAGGGGACAGGTCTAAAGGGAGCAGGTCTAAATTGAGCAGGTCTGAAGGGGACAGGTCTAAAGGGAGCAGGTCTGAAGGGGACAGGTCTAAAGGGAGCAGGTCTGAAGGGAGCAGGTCTAAAGGGAGCAGGTCTGAAGGGAGCAGGTTTGAAGGGAGCAGGTCTGAAGGGGACAGGTCTAAAGGGAGCAGGTCTAAAGGGAGCAGGTCTAAATTGAGCAGGTCTGAAGGGGACAGGTCTAAAGGGAGCAGGTCTGAAGGGGCAGGTCTGAAGGGAGCCGGTCAAAAGGGAGCAGGTCTAAAGGGGATAGGTCTGAAGGGGACAGCTCTAAAGGGAGCAGGTCTAAAAGGAGCAGGTCTGAAGGGGGCAGGTCTAAAGGGAGCAGGTCTGAAGGGGACAGGTCTAAAGGGAGCAGGTCTAAAGGGAGCAGGTCTAAATTGAGCAGGTCTGAAGGGGACAGGTCTAAAGCGAGCAGGTCTGAAGGGGACAGGTCAAAAGGGAGCAGGTCTAAAGGGAGCAGGTCTGAAGGGAGCAGGTCTAAAGGGAGCAGGTTTGAAGGGGGCAGGTCTAAAGGGAGCAGGTCTGAAGGGAGCAGGTCTAAAGGGAGCAGGTCTGAAGGGAAAAGGTCTAAAGGGAGCAGGTCTGAAGGGGACAGGTCTAAAGGGAGCAGGTCTAAAGGGAGCAGGTCTGAAGGGGAAAGGTCTAAAGGGAGAAGGTCTGAAGGGGGCAGGTATAAAGGGAGCAGGTCTGAAGGGAGCAGGTCTAAAGGGAGCAGGTCTAAAGGGAGCAGGTCTAAATGGAGCAGGTCTGAAGGGGACAGGTCTAAAGGGAGCAGGTCTGAAGGGGACAGGTCTAAAGGGAGCAGGGCTAAAGGGAGGAGGTCTGAAGGGGACAAGTCGAAAGGGAGCAGGTCTAAAGGGAGCAGGTCTAAAGTGAGCAGGTCTGAAGGGGACAGGTCTAAAGGGAGCAGGTCTGAAGGGAGCAGGTTTGAAGGGAGCAGGTCTGAAGGGAGCAGGTCTAAAGGGAGCAGGTCTAAAAGGAGCAGGTCTGAAGGGGACAGTTCTAAAGGGAGCAGGTCTAAAGGGAGCAGGTCTGAAGGGGACAGGTCTAAAGGGAGCAGGTCTAAAGGGAGCAGGCCTAAAGGGAGCAGGTCTAAAAGGAGCAGGTCTGAAGGGGACAGTTCTAAAGGGAGCAGGTCTAAAGGGAGTAGGTCTGAAAGGGACAGGTCTAAAGGGAGCAGGTCTCAAGGGAGAAGGTCTGAAGGGAGCAGGTCTAAAGGGAGCAGGTCTGAAGGGGAAAGGTCTAAAGGGAGCAGGTCTGAAGGGGACAGGTCTAAAGGGAGCAGGTCTAAAGGGAGCAGGTCTAAATTGAGCAGGTCTGAAGGGGACAGGTCTAAAGGGAGCAGGGCGGAAGGGAGCAGGTCTAAAGGGAGCAGGTCTGAAGGGAGCAGGTTTGAAGGGAGCAGGTCTGAAGGGGACAGGTCTAAAGGGAGCAGGTCTAAAGGGAGCAGGTCTAAATTGAGCAGGTCTGAAGGGGACAGGTCTAAAGGGAGCAGGTCTGAAGGGAGCATGTCTGAAGGGAGCCGGTCTGAAGGGAGCCGGTCTAAAGGGGATAGGTCTGAAGGGGACAGCTCTAAAGGGAGCAGGTCTAAAAGGAGCAGGTCTAAAGGGAGCAGGTCTGAAGGGGATAGGTCTGAAGGGGACAGCTCTAAAGGGAGCAGGTCTAAAAGGAGCAGGTCTAAAGGGAGCAGGTCTAAAAGGAGCAGGTCTGAACGGGACAGGTCTAAAGGGAGCAGGTCCGAAGGGGACAGGTCTAAAGGGAGCAGGTCTAAAGGGAGCAGGTCTGAAGGGAGCAGGTCTAAAGGGGCAGGTCTGAAGGGGGCAGGTCTAAAGGGAGCAGGTCTAAAGGGCAGGTCTAAAGGGAGCAGGTCTAAAGGGAGCAGGTCTGAAGGGGAAAGGTCTAAAGGGAGCAGGTCTGAAGGGGACAGGTCTAAAGGGAGCAGGTCTGAAGGGAACAGGTCGAAAGGGAGCAGGTCTAAAGGGAGAAGGTCTGAAGGGAACAGGTCTAAAGGGAGCAGGTCTAAAGGGAGAAGGTCTGAAGGGGACAGGTCTAAAGGGAGCAGGTCTGAAGGGATAGGTCTGAAGGGGACAGCTCTAAAGGGAGCAGGTCTAAAAGGAGCAGGTCTGAAGGGGACAGGTCTAAAGGGAGCAGGTCTAAATTGAGCAGGTCTGAAGGGGACAGGTCTAAAGGGAGCAGGTCTGAAGGGGACAGGTCTAAAGGGAGCAGGTCTAAAGGGAGCAGGTCTGAAGGGAGCAGGTCTAAAGGGAGCAGGTCTGAAGGGAGCAGGTCTGAAGGGGACAGGTCTAAAGGGAGCAGGTCTGAAGGGGACAGGTCTAAAGGGAGCAGGTCTAAAGGGAGCAGGTCTGAAGGGACAGGTCTGAAGGGGGCAGGTCTAAAGGGAGCAGGTCTAAAGGGAGCAGGTCTGAAGGGAGCAGGTCTAAAGGGAGCAGGTCTGAAGGGGATAGGTCTGAAGGGGACAGCTCTAAAGGGAGCAGGTCTAAAAGGAGCAGGTCTGAAGGGGACAGGTCTAAAGGGAGCAGGTCTGAAGGGAGCAGGTCTAAAGGGAGCAGGTCTGAAGGGAGCAGGTCTGAAGGGAGCAGGTCTGAAGGGGACAGGTCTAAAGGGAGCAGGTCTAAAGGGAGCAGGTCTAAAGGGAGCAGGTCTGAAGGGGATAGGTCTGAAGGGGACAGCTCTAAAGGGAGCAGGTCTGAAGGGGACAGGTCTAAAGGGAGCAGGTCTAAAGGGAGCAGGTCTAAAGGGAGCAGGTCTAAAGGGAGCAGGTCTGAAGGGGACAGGTCTAAAGGGAGCAGGTCTAAAGGGAGCAGGTCTGAAGGGGACAGGTCTAAAGGGAGCAGGTCTGAAGGGGACAGGTCTAAAGGGAGCAGGTCTAAAGGGAGCAGGTCTGAAGGGAGCAGGTCTAAAGGGAGCAGGTCTGAAGGGAGCAGGTCTGAAGGGGACAGGTCTAAAGGGAGCAGGTCTGAAGGGGACAGGTCTAAAGGGAGCAGGTCTGAAGGGGACAGGTCTAAAGGGAGCAGGTCTGAAGGGGATAGGTCTGAAGGGGACAGCTCTAAAGGGAGCAGGTCTAAAAGGAGCAGGTCTGAAGGGGACAGGTCTAAAGGGAGCAGGTCTAAAGGGAGCAGGTCTGAAGGGAGCAGGTCTAAAGGGAGCAGGTCTGAAGGGAGCAGGTCTGAAGGGGACAGGTCTAAAGGGAGCAGGTCTGAAGGGGACAGGTCTAAAGGGAGCAGGTCTAAAGGGAGCAGGTCTGAAGGGAGCAGGTCTAAAGGGAGCAGGTCTGAAGGGAGCCGGTCAAAAGGGAGCAGGTCTAAAGGGGATAGGTCTGAAGGGGACAGCTCTAAAGGGAGCAGGTCTAAAAGGAGCAGGTCTGAAGGGGACAGTTCTAAAGGGAGCAGGTCTAAAGGGAGCAGGTCTGAAGGGGACAGGTCTAAAGGGAGCAGGTCTAAAGGGAGCAGGTCTAAAGGGAGCAGGTCTGAAGGGGACAGGTCTAAAGGGAGCAGGTCTGAAGGGGACAGGTCTAAAGGGAGCAGGTCTGAAGGGAAGAGGACGAAAGGGAGCAGGTCTGAAGGGAGCAGGTCTGAAGGGGGCAGGTCTAAAGGGAGCAGGTCTAAAGGGAGCAGGTCTGAAGGGGACAGGTCTAAAGGGAGCAGGTCTGAAGGGGATAGGTCTGAAGGGGACAGCTCTAAAGGGAGCAGGTCTAAAGGGAGCAGGTCTGAAGGGAGCAGGTCTAAAGGGAGCAGGTCTGAAGGGGAAAGGTCTAAAGGGAGCAGGTCTGAAGGGGACAGGTCTAAAGGGAGCAGGTCTGAAGGGAGCAGGTCTAAAGGGAGCAGGTCTGAAGGGGACAGGTCTAAAGGGAGCAGGTCTAAAGGGAGCAGGTCTAAAGGGAGCAGGTCTGAAGGGGACAGGTCTAAAGGGAGCAGGTCTGAAGGGGACAGGTCTAAAGGGAGCAGGTCTGAAGGGGACAGGTCTGAAGGGGACAGCTCTAAAGGGAGCAGGTCTGAAGGGAGCAGGTCTGAAGGGAGCAGGTCTGAAGGGGACAGGTCTAAAGGGAGCAGGTCTAAAGGGAGCAGGTCTGAAGGGGGCAGGTCTGAAGGGAGCAGGTCTGAAGGGAGAAGGTCTGAAGGGAGCAGGTCTAAAGGGAGCAGGTCTGAAGGGAGCAGGTCTGAAGGGGACAGGTCTAAAGGGAGCAGGTCTGAAGGGGACAGGTCTAAAGGGAGCAGGTCTAAAGGGAGCAGGTCTAAAGGGAGCAGGTCTGAAGGGAGCAGGTCTGAAGGGAGCAGGTCTGAAGGGGACAGGTCTAAAGGGAGCAGGTCTAAAGGGAGCAGGTCTAAAGGGAGCAGGTCTAAAGGGAGCAGGTCTAAAGGGAGCAGGTCTGAAGGGAGCAGGTCTAAAGGGAGCAGGTCTGAAGGGAGCAGGTCTGAAGGGGACAGGTCTAAAGGGAGCAGGGCTGAAGGGGGCAGGTCGAAAGGGACAGGTCTAAAGGGAGCAGGTCTGAAGGGAGCAGGTCTAAAGGGAGCAGGTCTGAAGGGAGCAGGTCTGAAGGGAGCAGGTCTGAAGGGGACAGGTCTAAAGGGAGCAGGTCTGAAGGGGACAGGTCTAAAGGGAGCAGGTCTAAAGGGAGCAGGTCTGAAGGGAGCAGGTCTAAAGGGAGCAGGTCTGAAGGGAGCAGGTCTGAAGGGAGCAGGTCTGAAGGGGACAGGTCTAAAGGGAGCAGGTCTAAAGGGAGCAGGTCTGAAGGGGACAGGTCTAAAGGGAGCAGGTCTAAAGGGAGCAGGTCTAAAGGGAGCAGGTCTAAAGGGAGCAGGTCTAAAGGGAGCAGGTCTGAAGGGGACAGGTCTAAAGGGAGCAGGTCTAAAGGGAGCAGGTCTGAAGGGAGCAGGTCTAAAGGGAGCAGGTCTGAAGGGAGCAGGTCTGAAGGGGGCAGGTCTAAAGGGAGCAGGTCTAAAGGGAGCAGGTCTAAAGGGAGCAGGTCTAAAGGGAGCAGGTCTAAAGGGAGCAGGTCTAAAAGGAGCAGGTCTAAAGGGAGCAGGTCTAAAAGGAGCAGGTCTGAAGGGGACAGGTCTAAAGGGAGCAGGTCTGAAGGGAGCAGGTCTAAAGGGAGCAGGTCTGAAGGGAGCAGGTCTGAAGGGGACAGGTCTAAAGGGAGCAGGTCTAAAGGGAGCAGGTCTGAAGGGGAAAGGTCTAAAGGGAGCAGGTCTGAAGGGGACAGGTCTAAAGGGAGCAGGTCTAAAGGGAGCAGGTCTGAAGGGAGCAGGTCTAAAGGGAGCAGGTCTGAAGGGAGCAGGTCTGAAGGGGACAGGTCTAAAGGGAGCAGGTCTAAAGGGAGCAGGTCTAAAGGGAGCAGGTCTGAAGGGGACAGGTCTAAAGGGAGCAGGTCTGAAGGGGACAGGTCTAAAGGGAGCAGGTCTAAAGGGAGCAGGTCTGAAGGGAGCAGGTCTGAAGGGAACAGGTCTAAAGGGAACAGGTCTGAAGGGGGCAGGTCTGAAGGGGACAGGTCTAAAGGGGGCTGGTCTGAAGGGGGCAGGGCTAAAGGGAGGAGGTCTGAAGGGGACAGGTCTAAAGGGAGCAGGTCTGAAGGGAGCAGGTCTAAAGGGGGCAGGTCTAAAGGGGGCAGGTCTGAAGGGGACAGGTCTAAAGGGAGCAGGTCTAAAGGGAGCAGGTCTGAAGGGGACAGGTCTAAAGGGAGCAGGTCTGAAGGGAGCAGGTCTGAAGGGAGCCGGTCAAAAGGGAGCAGGTCTAAAGGGGATAGGTCTGAAGGGGACAGCTCTAAAGGGAGCAGGTCTAAAAGGAGCAGGTCTGAAGGGGACAGTTCTAAAGGGAGCAGGTCTAAAGGGAGCAGGTCTGAAGGGGGCAGGTCTAAAGGGAGCAGGTCTGAAAGGGACAGGTCTAAAGGGAGCAGGTCTGAAGGGAGCAGGTCTAAAGGGAGCAGGTCTAAAGGGAGCAGGTCTGAAGGGAGCAGGTCTAAAGGGAGCAGGTCTGAAGGGGACAGGTCTAAAGGGAGCAGGTCTGAAGGGAGCAGGTCTAAAGGGAGCAGGTCTGAAGGGAGCAGGTCTGAAGGGAGCAGGTCTGAAGGGAGCAGGTCTAAAGGGAGCAGGTCTGAAGGGGACAGGTCTGAAGGGAGCAGGTCTAAAGGGAGCAGGTCTGAAGGGGAAAGGTCTAAAGGGAGCAGGTCTGAAGGGGACAGGTCTAAAGGGAGCAGGTCTAAAGGGAGCAGGTCTAAAGGGAGCAGGTCTAAAGGGAGCAGGTCTGAAGGGAGCAGGTCTGAAGGGGACAGGTCTAAAGGGAGCAGGTCTGAAGGGGATAGGTCTGAAGGGGACAGCTCTAAAGGGAGCAGGTCTAAAAGGAGCAGGTCTAAAGGGAGCAGGTCTGAAGGGGATAGGTCTGAAGGGGACAGCTCTAAAGGGAGCAGGTCTAAAAGGAGCAGGTCTGAAGGGGACAGGTCTAAAGGGAGCAGGTCTGAAGGGGACAGGTCTAAAGGGAGCAGGTCTAAAGGGAGCAGGTCTGAAGGGAGCAGGTCTAAAGGGAGCAGGTCTGAAGGGGATAGGTCTGAAGGGGACAGCTCTAAAGGGAGCAGGTCTAAAAGGAGCAGGTCTAAAGGGAGCAGGTCTGAAGGGGGAAGGTCTAAAGGGAGCGGGGCTGAAGGGGACAGGTCTAAAGGGAGCAGGTCTAAAGGGAGCAGGTCTAAATTGAGCAGGTCTGAAGGGGACAGGTCTAAAGGGAGCAGGTCTGAAGGGGACAGGTCTAAAGGGAGCAGGTCTGAAGGGGACAGGTCTAAAGGGAGCAGGTCTGAAGGGGACAGGTCTAAAGGGAGCAGGTCTAAAGGGAGCAGGTCTGAAGGGAGCAGGTCTGAAGCGAGCAGGTCTAAAGGGAGCAGGTCTGAAGGGGACAGGTCTAAAGGGAGCAGGTCTGAAGGGGATAGGTCTGAAGGGGACAGCTCTAAAGGGAGCAGGTCTAAAAGGAGCAGGTCTAAAGGGAGCAGGTCTGAAGGGGAAAGGTCTAAAGGGAGCAGGTCTGAAGGGGACAGGTCTAAAGGGAGCAGGTCTGAAGGGAGCAGGTCTAAAGGGTGCAGGTCTCAAGGGGACAGGTCTAAAGGGAGCAAGTCTGAAGGGGATAGGTCTGAAGGGGACAGCTCTAAAGGGAGCAGGTCTAAAAGGAGCAGGTCTAAAGGGAGTAGGTCTGAAAGGGACAGGTCTAAAGGGAGCAGGTCTAAAGGGAGCAGGTCTGAAGGGAGCAGGTCTAAAGGGAGCAGGTCTGAAGGGGAAAGGTCTAAAGGGAGCAGGTCTGAAGGGGACAGGTCTAAAGGGAGCAGGTCTGAAGGGGATAGGTCTGAAGGGGACAGCTCTAAAGGGAGCAGGTCTAAAAGGAGCAGGTCTAAAGGGAGCAGGTCTAAAAGGAGCAGGTCTGAAGGGGACAGTTCTAAAGGGAGCAGGTCTAAAGGGAGTAGGTCTGAAAGGGACAGGTCTAAAGGGAGCAGGTCTAAAGGGAGCAGGTCTGAAGGGAGCAGGTCTAAAGGGAGCAGGTCTGAAGGGAGCAGGTCTAAAGGGAGCAGGTCTGAAGGGGACAGGTCTAAAGGGAGCAGGTCTGAAAGGGACAGGTCTAAAGGGAACAGGTCTAAAGGGAGCAGGTCTGAAGGGAGCAGGTCTAAAGGGAGCAGGTCTGAAGGGGAAAGGTCTAAAGGGAGCAGGTCTGAAGGGGACAGGTCTAAAGGGAGCAGGTCTAAAGGGAGCAGGTCTGAAGGGGACAGGTCTAAAGGGAGCAGGTCTGAAGGGGAAGGTCTAAAGGGAGCAGGTCTAAAGGGAGCAGGTCTAAAGGGAGCAGGTCTGAAGGGGACAGGTCTAAAGGGAGCAGGTCTGAAGGGAGCAGGTCTAAAGGGAGCAGGTCTAAAGGGAGCAGGTCTGAAGGGAGCAGGTCTAAAGGGAGCAGGTCTGAAGGGAGCAGGTCTGAAGGGAGCAGGTCTGAAGGGAGCAGGTCTGAAGGGAGCAGGTCTAAAGGGAGCAGGTCTGAAGGGAGCAGGTCTAAAGGGAGCAGGTCTGAAGGGAGCAGGTCTAAAGGGAGCAGGTCTGAAGGGGACAGGTCTAAAGGGAGCAGGTCTGAAGGGGATAGGTCTGAAGGGGACAGCTCTAAAGGGAGCAGGTCTAAAAGGAGCAGGTCTAAAGGGAGCAGGTCTGAAGGGAGCAGGTCTGAAGGGGACAGGTCTAAAGGGAGCAGGTCTAAAGGGAGCAGGTCTGAAGGGAGCAGGTCTGAAGGGGACAGGTCTAAAGGGAGCAGGTCTAAAGGGAGCAGGTCTGAAGGGACAGGTCTAAAGGGAGCAGGTCTGAAGGGGAAAGGTCTAAAGGGAGCAGGTCTAAAGGGAGCAGGTCTAAAGGGAGCAGGTCTGAAGGGAGCAGGTCTAAAGGGAGCAGGTCTGAAGGGAGCAGGTCTGAAGGGAGCAGGTCTAAAGGGAGCAGGTCTGAAGGGGACAGGTCTAAAGGGAGCAGGTCTGAAGGGAGCAGGTCTGAAGGGAGCAGGTCTAAAGGGAGCAGGTCTGAAGGGGAAAGGTCTAAAGGGAGCAGGTCTGAAGGGGACAGGTCTAAAGGGAGCAGGTCTGAAGGGGGAAGGTCTAAAGGGAGCAGGTCTGAAGGGGACAGGTCTAAAGGGAGCAGGTCTAAAGGGAGCAGGTCTAAAGGGGGCAAGTCTGAAGGGGACAGGGCTAAAGGGGGCAGGTCTGAAGGGGCAGGTCTAAAGGGGGCAGGTCTGAAGGGGGCAGGTCTAAAGGGAGCAGGTCTGAAGGGGGCAGGTCTAAAGGGAGCAGGTCTAAAGGGAGCAGGTCTGAAGGGGGCAGGTCTAAAGGGAGCAGGTCTAAAGGGAGCAGGTCTGAAGGGGGCAGGTCTAAAGGGAGCAGGTCTAAAGGGAGCAGGTCTGAAGGGGACAGGTCTAAAGGGAGCAGGTCTGAAGGGAGCAGGTCTAAAGGGAGCAGGTCTGAAGGGAGCAGGTCTGAAGGGGACAGGTCTAAAGGGAGCAGGTCTGAAGGGGACAGGTCTAAAGGGAGCAGGTCTAAAAGGAGCAGGTCTAAAGGGAGCAGGTCTAAAAGGAGCAGGTCTGAACGGGACAGTTCTAAAGGGAGCAGGTCTAAAGGGAGTAGGTCTGAAAGGGAGCAGGTCTAAAGGGAGCAGGTCTGAAGGGGGCGGTCTAAAGGGAGCAGGTCTAAAGGGAGCAGGTCTGAAGGGAGCAGGTCTAAAGGGAGCAGGTCTGAAGGGAGTAGGTCTGAAGGGGACAGGTCTAAAGGGAGCAGGTCTAAAAGGAGCAGGTCTGAAGGGGACAGGTCTAAAGGGAGCAGGTCTAAAGGGAGCAGGTCTGAAGGGGACAGGTCTAAAGGGAGCAGGTCTAAAGGGAGCAGGTCTAAAGGGAGCAGGTCTGAAGGGGATAGGTCTGAAGGGGACAGCTCTAAAGGGAGCAGGTCTAAAAGGAGCAGGTCTGAAGGGGACAGGTCTAAAGGGACAGGTCTGAAGGGGGCAGGTCTAAAGGGAGCAGGTCTGAAGGGGACAGGTCTAAAGGGAGCAGGTCTAAAGGGAGCAGGTCTAAAGGGAGCAGGTCTGAAGGGGACAGGTCTAAAGGGAGCAGGTCTAAAGGGAGCAGGTCTGAAGGGAGCAGGTCTGAAGGGGACAGGTCTAAAGGGAGCAGGTCTGAAGGGGACAGGTCTAAAGGGAGCAGGTCTGAAGGGGATAGGTCTGAAGGGGACAGGTCTAAAGGGAGCAGGTCTGAAGGGAGCAGGTCTGAAGGGGACAGGTCTAAAGGGAGCAGGTCTAAAGGGAGCAGGTCTGAAGGGAGCAGGTCTGAAGGGAGCAGGTCTGAAGGGAGCAGGTCTGAAGGGGACAGGTCTAAAGGGAGCAGGTCTAAAGGGAGCAGGTCTGAAGGGGACAGGTCTAAAGGGAGCAGGTCTGAAGGGGACAGGTCTAAAGGGAGCAGGTCTGAAGGGGACAGGTCTAAAGGGAGCAGGTCTAAAGGGAGCAGGTCTGAAGGGAGCAGGTCTAAAGGGAGCAGGTCTAAAGGGAGCAGGTCTAAAGGGAGCAGGTCTGAAGGGGACAGGTCTAAAGGGAGCAGGTCTAAAGGGAGCAGGTCTAAAGGGAGCAGGTCTGAAGGGAGCAGGTCTGAAGGGAGCAGGTCTGAAGGGAGCAGGTCTGAAGGGAGCAGGTCTGAAGGGGACAGGTCTAAAGGGAGCAGGTCTAAAGGGAGCAGGTCTAAATTGAGCAGGTCTGAAGGGGACAGGTCTAAAGGGAGCAGGTCTGAAGGGGACAGGTCTAAAGGGAGCAGGTCTAAAGGGAGCAGGTCTGAAGGGAGCAGGTCTGAAGGGGACAGGTCTAAAGGGAGCAGGTCTGAAGGGGATAGGTCTGAAGGGGACAGCTCTAAAGGGAGCAGGTCTAAAAGGAGCAGGTCTAAAGGGAGCAGGTCTGAAGGGGATAGGTCTGAAGGGAGCAGGTCTAAAGGGAGCAGGTCTGAAGGGAGCAGGTCTAAAAGGAGCGGTCTAAAGGGAGCAGGTCTGAAGGGGATAGGTCTGAAGGGGACAGCTCTAAAGGGAGCAGGTCTAAAAGGAGCAGGTCTAAAGGGAGCAGGTCTAAAAGGAGCAGGTCTGAAGGGGACAGGTCTAAAGGGAGCAGGTCTGAAGGGAGCAGGTCTAAAGGGAGCAGGTCTGAAGGGAGCAGGTCTAAAGGGAGCAGGTCTGAAGGGAGCAGGTCTGAAGGGGACAGGTCTAAAGGGAGCAGGTCTAAAGGGGGCAGGTCTGAAGGGAGCAGGTCTAAAGGGAGCAGGTTTGAAGGGGAAAGGTCTAAAGGGAGCAGGTCTGAAGGGGACAGGGCTGAAGGGGGCAGGTCTGAAGGGGGCAGGTCTAAAGGGAGCAGGTCTAAAGGGAGCAGGTCTGAAGGGAGCAGGTCTGAAGGGGACAGGTCTAAAGGGAGCAGGTCTAAAGGGAGCAGGTCTAAAGGGAGCAGGTCTGAAGGGAGCAGGTCTGAAGGGAGCAGGTCTGAAGGGAGCAGGTCTGAAGGGGACAGGTCTAAAGGGAGCAGGTCTAAAGGGAGCAGGTCTGAAGGGGACAGGTCTAAAGGGAGCAGGTCTGAAGGGGACAGGTCTAAAGGGAGCAGGTCTGAAGGGAGCAGGTCTAAAGGGAGCAGGTCTGAAGGGAGCAGGTCTGAAGGGAGCAGGTCTGAAGGGAGCAGGTCTGAAGGGAGCAGGTCTAAAGGGAGCAGGTCTAAAGGGAGCAGGTCTAAATTGAGCAGGTCTGAAGGTTACTCGCGGTAAGACGTATGTTGTTGAAGAGGGGGTAGTTCTAACTGAACGGTGCTTTTGAAAATCCGGATTAGACTGAATACTTGTGGCTCTGGATCAGGGACTTTTGGAGGTTAGTCTAAACAGGTTTGTGAATGGCTGGAATAGCGTCTGAAGGAGAGGATGATGATATGGATGATAGTGAATGGACACCGGTTGCTAGTGGGAGAAGATCAGAAAGAGAGAGATACAGGAAAGAGAAGGAAAGTATGTTTGGGATGCAAACTAGTAAGAGAAGTTTGTAAGAGAAGAGCTCAGATGAAGGGACAAGTGTGGTTCTTGTAAGGGAAGGATTTAAAATCATCTTGAAATTCAGGGAGGAAGACGAGGGAGTGCAGTTAAGAAAAAGTTTGGAGAAGTGCAGCTGGCAAAAACACTTTGGGATGGAAACTTATTGATTATCATTAAAACTGAAAGTGTTAAATGCTGAAAGTATCTGTAAGAAGATTGTGAAAGATTGTGTAACGCCCTCCAGGTAGCGAACGGGACATTATCTTTGACGGTACTTCTCCGAAGAGAAAGCACAACTCTTCAGTTGGTTACGGTAGCGTTCGCGCCCCGTTCCCCGACTGGGTGCTTGTCACTGGTGGGTACCCCTTTCATTTGTTCGCTGTTACTTGGGAAAGTGTGCTAAGCCTCTTTTGTTTGTACAGGCTTGCCTAGTGAAGGTAGCGTCATGGCCCGCTCCCAGAGTTTTCTGTTGCCCACGTTGGGTGGCGCCCTCGCTGACGGTGTTAGCCCCCTTTCTTAAGTTAATTTCCTGGTGAAGGTAGCGTTAGCACCCGCTCCCAGAGTCCTGTCTCCTTCCCATGTTGTGTGGTGTTCAGGCTGACAGTGTTGGCCTATTTTGTTTGTTGTATTACCTGGTGACGGTAGCGTTGGCACCCGCTCCCAGTCTTTGCTTTCGCCTTCCCACGTTTTGTGGCGCCCCGGCTGACGGTGTTAGCCTTCTGTGTTTAGTTTTTTGCCGGGTGCAGGTGGCGTCATCGCCCGCTCCCAGAGTTCTGTCAGGGCAGCGTTCGCGCTCGTGCTTCCTGTTGTTCTGATTGCCTTCTACTTCTGTAGTGGCTTCGCTGTGTTGTGGTCTGCTGGCGGTTGCGTTCGCGCCCCACCGTGCCAGTACTTGAGTCCGGTGTTGTCACGCAGATACGGCTGTAGGCTTGTTGGTGACGGTAGCGTTTGCGTCCCCGCTCTCAATCCGATCCTACAGCTGTACGCTCCCTCTTGGCACTAGCTGGTGAAGGTAGCGTCCGCGCCCCCGCTCCCAGCTGTTGCCTTTTCCGAGCGGCTACAGCACACTGTTTTGTTGTACCCTTTTCGGTGGTGCATGGCAGACATGGACTGCTCCCACTGCTGTGTGACATGTGGAGCTTTGCTTCAGGCTGAGGATGGGCATGACCTGTGCCCTGCCTGTCTTGGTGAGGACCACCTGAGGGAGGCGCTGTCTGACAACCCGTGCATGAACTGCAGTTTTCTGCCACGGGCTGTCAGGATGGCAAGGCTGGCGCAGTTAACATCGGCTGAGTTGGCTGAGCTTCCACCCTCAGGGCAGGTGCGGCCTTTGGCGCCTAGATGCTCGAAGCGCCTCTCGGATCCGGCTGCGACTGAGGCTCCTTCACGGGGAAAGAAAGCCAAATCGGATGCGGGGCTGTCCTCAAGAGTAGATCGGTTGTCCGCGGAACAAGAGATGATGAGGAATTTTTTTCGGGCTCACCACCCGGAACCTCCTGTCTCTGAAGCGGGGCTGAGGCTCGGTCTTCCCGGGCCTCTGAAGCGGGTTCCCTTGCATCATCCCAGAGCGATGCAGAGGATGGCGCTATGCAGGAGGTGATGCGCGAGGCCCTGAGTCGCCTGGGGCTGCACATACCGCGGTCTGTTCAGCCCTAGTCAGGCAGTGCCTTTTTTAGGAATGGACGAACTCCTACGCCATTTTCTGTCCCTCCCTCTCAGGAGTATCTGAGGGAGCTCCACGCCTGCTGGAGGGATCCCAGGGCTTTGTCGCGGCTTTCGGCTCATGGCCGGGTGTTGGCTGCGATGCACAGCGTGGCAGCTGCAGGACTGGACTGCATGCCGGCTGTCGAGCCTGCTGTTGCTTCCTTGATTGTGTCACCTGAGGAAGCCCTGCACCGGGAGGTCCGATGCCCACGACCGCAATGTCGTGTTACAGATGACTTTCTGACTAGGACATATAATTCTGGTGCTCAAGCCGGTCGCTTGGGTAATTCACTGGCGCACCTGCTCTTTGCCCTGTCTACCTCCCTCCAGAAGGTTGAGGGCGCGGCCACTGCGGGTTCTTTCTGTGATGCTGCCCTGCAGGCTTTCGCTTGGATGACAAGGGATCTGGGACGAGTCATGTCTTATCTGGTTCAGGCTCGCCGTCAGGTTTGGCTTGCTCAGTCCGCCCTGGCTGAGCCTTGCCGGAGGACCCTCCGCAGTGTGCCCGTGGAGCCTGGGCAGATGTTTGGTTCAGCTGCCCTTGAGGCTCTGGACAGGACGGTGCAAGCACGACAGACTAAGCAGCAGCTTGCTGGCCTCGGTCGTGTTATGCCTCCTCCTTTGCCGCCTCAGAGGCTGAGACAACGGGCCGCCGGCCCAGGTGTTCGCCTGCCACGGAGGGATTGGGCTTCTGAGGAGCGTAGTTTTCCGCATGGTCGTGCACGGGACTCCCGTGTGGTTCCCCGCTGCCCTGTGCAGCAGCCCCGGGCTTCAGATCCTGGCCGGTGCCCCCCCCCGGGGCACAGGAGGCCGTGGGGCTCGAAGGTGAGACTGTTGGGCCAGCTGTCGGACATTTTTCCCAAATGCAGCTCAGCTACTGGGCTGCTCATACATCCGACCCGTGGGTGGTTGCCACGCTGACTCAGGGGTACAGGCTGCAGTTCCGACGCCGGCCTCAACTTTCAGGGCGGGTCAGGATGACTGTCATCCAAGATACGGCCCAAGCCCAAGCACTGGACCAGGAGCTATCTGCCCTCCTATCCAAAGGTGCAATCGAGGTGGTGGATCCCCTGCTGCAGCCCAGGGGCTATTATTCCACATACTTCCTTGTGTCCAAAAAAACTGGCGGATTTCGCCCTATCTTAGATCTGCGGGGGCTCAATCGTTACATGAAACGGTTGCCTTTCCACATGCTTACCACAGTGGACGTCCTTCGGTCTATTGTGGAGGGAGACTGGTTCACCTCGATAGACCTGAAAGATGCTTATTTTCATGTCCCTATTGCCCCAGACCATCGGCGCTTCCTCAGGTTCGCCTATCGGGGCAGTCATTGGCAATTCAGGGTTCTCTCTTTCCCCAAGAGTGTTTACCCGGTGTGTGAAGGCGGCCCTGGCTCCCTTACAAGCCAGCGGAATGAGGATTCTGCCCTACCTGGATGACTGGCTGCTCCTCGCCCCCTCCAAGGCGTGCGCAGTCTGTCATACAGGTCGCCTCCTTGCTCATTTAGAGAGGCTCGGTCTCAGGGTCAACCTAGGGAAGAGCTGTCTGACCCCGTGTCAGACCACAATGTTCCTTGGCCTGGATTTGGATTCTGGGACAATGAAGGCCCGCCCATCTGTTCGGTGGTTGGACGATATTGCCAGCATGGTCTCTCGGGTCAGGCTGGGCAGTTGCCTTCCCCTCGCTTTCTTTCTTCGGCTTATGGGGAAGCTGACCTCGGTCACAGGTGTTGTGCCTCTCGGTCTGCTGTCTTTGCGTCCTTTTCAGAGGTGGCTGAACGGCTTCCACATGGACCCCAAACGGTACAAGCAGGTGAAGCTGCGGGTTACGTGGCGATGTGTTCGTGCGCTGGCCCCCTGGAGGGACAGAGCGTACTTGTCCAGGGGGGTGCAGATGGGGTTGGTGGTGTGTCGCAGGGAAGTGGTCACCACGGATGCCTGCCTTGCGGGGTGGGGTGCCGTGTGGCAGCACAGGACGGTTCGGGGCAGCTGGTCCCAGGGACGTCGTCTGAGACATATAAATGTGCTAAGGCTGCGGGCAGTTCTTCTGGCTCTCAGACATTTTCTTCCCTATCTGAGAGGCAAACACGTTCTGGTCCGGTCGGACAATACGTCAGTCGTCTACCACATCAACCATCAGGGCGGTGTCAGGTCAGCGCAACTACTGAGGGAGTCTCATGCACTTCTGACCTGGGCGGCTTCTCATATACCCTCACTGCGGGCAGTGTATCTCCCGGGGGTATACAATCGGATGGCGGACTCTCTTTCTCGCCAGAGACCCTCCCCTGGGGAGTGGTCTCTTCAACCAGATGTGGTGTACCACATCTGGAACCGTTTTGGGCAGGCGAAGGTGGATCTCTTCGCCTCAGAGGAGTCAGCTCATTGTCCACTTTGGTACTCCCTCCAGGGGGTACCGGGACCCCTGGGCCAAGATGCGCTCGCGCATCAGTGGCCTCATTGCCTTCTGTATGCATTTCCCCCATTTCCTCTGATCTGGCCCACTCTTCAGAGGGTTCTCAGGGACAACCACCGGTTGTTGTTGGTGGCCCCTTACTGGCCGGCACGACCGTGGTTTCCGCTGCTGCACAGCCTCTGCAGCGGAGTGCCGTGGCAGCTTCTGGACAGGCAGGATCTGTTGTCTCAGTGGGGGGGGCAGGTGTGGCACCCCAGCCCTCATCGGCTCCGGCTCTGGCCGCTTCAGGGCCCACGTTGCACTTGACCGAGTCAATTAGGCAGACGATCCTGAATGCCAGGGCGAGGTCTACTCACCTGCAATACGAGAACAGGTGGAAGCTCTTTTCTCAGTGGTGTGCTTCCCGCGCTGCGGATCCGGTGTCCTGTTCTGTCTCCGTTGTTTTGGAGTTTCTTCAGTCACTCCTAGACTCGGGTCGATCTCCTTCAACCCTTAACGTATATGTGGCGGCTATATCGTGTCATCATGACATGATCAACTCTTCTTCTGTTGGGCGCCATAGTTTGGTTTCTCTTTTTCTGAGAGGGGCTTGACAGTTGAGTCCGTACGTTGCCCCACGTGCTCCCGTATGGGATTTGTCTTTAGTTCTTGACGTCTTGTGCTGTTATCCTTTTGAGCCTTTGGCACAGGCGGAGCTTAAGTGGCTCTCATGCAAGACTGCTTTTTTATTGGCTATGGTCTCTGCAAGGCGTGTGGGTGAGTTGCATGCGCTTTCTGTTAGTCCCTCGTGCCTCTGGTGGAGTCCGGATGGCTCAGGTGTCACCTTGTGGCCAAACACGGCATTTGTTCCTAAGGTGTTTTCTCGCACTTATTCTAACCAGCCTTTGACGTTGGCACGTTTTTGCCCAACCCCAGCCGATGATGGTTACAGGCCCGAGTTGTGTCCGGTATGGGTTTTAAGGGCAGCGACGGCAGGCCTGCGACGCTCTGATCAGCTGTTCGTGTGTTATGGTGGTCGGTCTGTTGGCGGCCCTCTCTCTAAACAGCGTCTGTCTCACTGGATTGTGGAGGTCATTCGCTGTGCCTATGGCGCTCGGGGTCGGGCTCCTCCCTCTGGGGTTAAGGCCCATTCCACAAGGGGTGTTGCTGCTTCCTGGGCAGCTATGAGAGGGGTCCCTTTGGATGCTATCTGTGGGGCAGGGTGGCGCCCAGTACGTTCGCTTGGTTCTACAATGTCAATGTGGCCATTTCTCCTCCTCTGGGCCAGGTCCTTCGGGGATTTCCTGAGGCTTCTCTGTGAGGTATGTACTCAGGATTCCTCGTGACATTGTCGGTACTAGTCATTCAGTGCTTTCAGCACCGCCTTCTGGCGGTCAGGAGGGATGAAATAGAATGAAAGTTACGTATGTAACTACGGTTCTATGAATCCCGGAGGACCGCCAAAGGCTCTCTGTCACTCAGAATCCTTGCGTTTCCGCGAGAAGATTCTGCAGGAAGAGAGCAACGGATGACGTAGGGCTATATTACCTCCGGGACGTCATCCGGGGTCACAGGTGTGACTTGTTTGGCAATACTTCTCGAACTGCGCATGCGCGAAGGGAACATTCAGTTCTTTCAGCACCGCCTTCTGGCGGTCCTCCGGGATTCATAGAACCGTAGTTACATACGTAACTTTCGATCTACTGCAACAGGTAGAAAAAACAGATGATTTAATAAATATTCCATTTACAAAGTCAGAATTGAATCGATCTTTTCAAAAATCAAAGATTTCAGCACCAGGAAAAGACCAGGTTTGTTATATTATGCTAAAACAGCTAAGTGAGTCAGCCAAAGAGAATTTGTTATAAAGTTTGGGAGGGTGGGATATTGCAGCATGTTGGAAAATAAAGAGAGTGTAGTGGTGGTGTTCTTTGACATAGCATATGATATGATGTGGAGAGAAGGACTAATGATCAAAATTAGGAAAATGGGTAAAATGGGTATTTGTGGGAGAATGTTAAAATGGATAAAGGATTTTTTAATGGGAAGGAAAATACAAGTACAGATCGGGAAGATTCACTCCGAGAGGTTCTTGGTAGAAAATGGAACTCCACAGGATAAATGATGTATTTAATGAAATAGAAGGCGGAATGGAGTTTTCGTTATTTGCAGATGATGGAGCAATGTGGAAAAGAGGGAGGGATGTGAAGTTTATTGTAAAGAAACTGCAGGAAGCGATTGGGAAAGTTGAACAGTGGTCGTATAAATGGGGCTTTAAATTTTCAGTGGATAAGACTAAGAGTAGGATTTTTACAAGGAAAAGAGTTAATGAGGAAATTAAACTGAAGTTATATTATCAAGAATTAGAAAGAGTCAGTAAATGGTTTGATGAAAGGGTTACATGGGCTGTGCACATTCAGAAAGTAGTGGATAAATACAAAAAGGTATAAAATATAATGAGGTGTTTAGTTGGGAAGGAATGGGGGAGCAGACAGGAAGTCTTTGAGGGTAATATACATTGGGTTGATTAGAGCAGTATTAGATTATGGAAGTGTCGTATATAATTCAGCAGCAGATACAAGTCTAGTAAAATTAAATTCCATTCAATATCAGGGATTAAGACTCTGCACAGGTGCATTTAAAACAACCCCAACAGCAGCGTTCCAGGTAGAGATGGGAGAGTTACCTCTAGATATAAGAAGAGAACAGGGTCATGGACAAAATCACCCATCATGAAGTAATCAGACCTGGTTGGGAGAAAGGAAGACAGGAGATAAAGAGCTTTGAGTGGACTGTAAAGAAGAGGGCAACAGAAATCAAGCTGGATCAGTTGAAGATCAGTCAAAGAGTGTTAATACCAACAATATCACCATGGATACTTCCAGATGCAGTAGTAGATTTCACATTATTAGATAGGAGGAACAAGGATAAGAAATTTATTTTAAACTCACATACAGTACAAGATTACATTGATCAGTATTATGGATATGTATAAATATATACAGATACATCAAAAAATACAGCCAGTCAGATCGGG
>SSNP01000532.1:0-24555 GCA_006937955.1 Pachypanchax playfairii
CCTTAAGGTCAGTGTAGTCCCTAGCCTCACTTTTTAGATTCATCTCTAGCCCCTGATTCTAGCCCCATCCCCATCCTTTTACTTACCTTAAGGTCAGTAAACCTTGTGCCTAACCCTAATTGTGTCTAACCCTAACCCTCAGCACCTGATTCTAGCCCCATCCCCATCATTTCACTTACCTTAAGGTCAGTAAATCCTGTGCCTAACCCTAATTGTGCCTAACCCTAATGTTTGTCCTCAGCCCCTGATCCTAGCCCCATCCCCATCATTTCACTTACCTCTACATCAGTAAATCTTGTGTCCAACCCTAATGTTTGTCCCCAGCCCCATTTCACAGCGTGATGACTCCCCTGATGCTCTGGGATTGCTTTTGCCACAATTACAGGAGTGGGATGGACCCAGCCAGAACCCTGTGGCGCCGGTTCCCGGCGCCCCAGGGCTCCCAATCTTCACGCCTAACCCTAACCCTAACCCTAACCCTAACCCTAACCCTAACCCTAACCCTAACCCTAACCCTATCATCCTTATGTTCTTGATGTCTTCTTTCCTTCTCCTCCCCTTTTATATGCTAGTTATTTGAATTCCCTTTGGACCTTTAATCCCTATTTCTAGCCCCATCCCCATCCTTTCACTAACCTTAAGGTCAGTAAATCCTGTGCCTAACCCTAATTGTGCCTAACCCTAATGTTTGTCCTCAGCCCCGGATTCTAGCCCCATCCCCATCCTTTCACTAACCTTAAGGTCAGTAAATCCTGTGCCTAACCCTAATTGTGCCTAACCCTAATGTTTGTCCTCAGCACCTGATTCCAGCCCCATCTCCATCATTTCACTTACCTCCACATTAGTAAATCTTGTGCCCAACCCTTATGTTTGTCCTCAGCCCCATTTCACAGCGTGATGACTCCCCTGATGCTCTGGGATTGCTGTTACCACTATTACAGGAGTGGGATGGACCCAGCCAGAACCCTGTGGCGCCGGTTCCCGGCGCCCCAGGGCTCCCAATCTTCACGCCTAACCCTTTCTCAACCCTAAACTTAACCAATTGGGATCCAATGCCTAATCTTAAAACCTTGGACTGACAAATTCAAACCTGACTGCATGTCCATTATAAGTCCTGACAAGAGACCCACATCATAAAACCAAATTCAACTCTTCACCATTTAATTAATTAATTAAGGGCAAATTGACCTTTGACCCTGACTTGCTAGGGAGGACTGGGCGTATTGACTTGAGTGGGACGGCCCATGCATGTGACTCGCAGCGCCTTCGGCGCTGCTAGTCCCAAATATTCTTCACCTAACCCTAGAACTGGTTTAACAAGGAAAGCAGACCGCTCAGAAATTCCAAAAAGAGAGTCAAGAATCTAACAATTCAAATAAATTAATTAATAAACTACACCAGAAAGGTGACAAAAACACTGAAACAGAAGAGACCTCAACATACAAAGGAGAAACAGAAGGATAAAAAAGCAAAACCAGATATTCAATGGTGGAAGTGATATGGACATGTGGACTGCAAGCAACGTGCGATGGCCAGTGCATTGCCCTCGACTCCCTACTTCAAACTGCGAAGTCGTCGGACGACGCAGGGGGAGCGTTGAGATAAATATGAAAACCTAACCCTAACCCTACACGAATCCCAAGTGGCACTTACCCGCTATACCCCTAACCCTAACCCTAAAATCCAAAAGGATTTTTTTTTAATGATGGCAATCCAATGTGTTTTCAGTGTTTATTCCATTATTTAAAGGCATGTACATTTTCTTATGCCACAGAAATTCTAACGATAAGACCAAGCGAGTGATCACATTGTTTTTTGTCATTTATGAGAAAAATGTTTTCTTCTAAAACCTGTTATAACGTGTATAAGATATAAGACAATTTCAATCCCAAAAGATAAGAGTAGGTTATTAGACATCTCCCCCCACAGCAAATGGTATGTTCTCCTGTTTCTGATGAGACAATACTTACAGTTTAATAAGGGAAGACAGTTAAAGGAGCCAAACACTATTTTCTATCACTTAACCCTTATTCATCAAATCTCTTGAAAAGAATCAAAACATTTAGATTAAATCAGGTTTTTCTCTTCAGTGATTCTTCCGAATACATGTATCTTATTTTTCCTCTTTGACCTTCTACTTCAGTGTTAGTAATTCTAATTTAATCATCACAGAGAATAACGTTAAACTTCAGAAGAGTTATGCAGATAAACCAAGTGTATACTTTGATTTACATTTTTTATCCTTTCAAATATGGTAAAATAATTTTCCAAAAATCTCTGCAAGAGTTTATGTCATTAAATATAATAGACGAACAGTTGCAACAGAGGAATTATGTTTAATCATAAACAATATTTTTTATTTTTAGTCCATCAGTATTCAAATGCTTTGAGGTTTGAAATACACTTCACCCCCCATCAGCAGATGAGATGGTTCAACCCCCTCACCCCCACCCCTCCTTTACAAACTGAATGAATGAGTGAGAGAAGGGGAGGTAGAATACATTTGAGTCACTGTGGCATTCCTTTATAGAATCTGTGGCAACAAATTCCTCAGGGCCACTACTATTATCCCAGTTAACTTTGTTCCGCTGCACAGTGCTGAGGCTACACTTTAATTTTAACTGCTGGAAACGCTGTGGTCACTGTGATTATGAAGCTGCTGCTGCTGTTGTTTCTGATAAAGCAAGCTGCAGCTCAGCAGAGAGGTGAGTTGATAAATATCTAATATTCTAGGTTTGACTATGTTTTACTGAACTATGTAGTTATAGGTTCCTTTAATGTTTTGATCCTTTGATAATGTCATGAATGTAATCTCCAGAAAACACTTGATACAATCACAACATTTGGTACTTTTTCAATTTATTTAATCTGAAACCCAAAAACATTTGGGTTTTAGATTTTATTTACAATAGTTTTTCTTCTCTGAATGGGTTAGGGTTAGAATCGAAAGCTGAAGATCAGAAGACTGGTTTCAGATATTTTTAAGGAGCCTGAATCTTCAACTTTGTAGAGTTCAAACTTTGTCAGGAGAATCCAGATGCACATGCTTTCTTTGTTTTGACTTCAGCCCAGTTCAGTTTGTTCTCATTTCAAACCTTCTAGATGTTTTCTATTTTAAACTCTGATGTTTCTTTGTAAAATGCATTTTTAAGGTTTTAAAGTCTAAATATTCTTATAGTTGCAGTTTGAAACCTGCAGTTTAACCTTTGTCACAAAAACCTATTCAAAACTTGTGACTGAAATCTGTGTCCTTGGTTTTTTTTTTTTTTTTTGTCCCCATAATAAAAACATCATCTCCCTCCCCCCACACCTCTAACATCTACCCCACAGAACTTCATGATTGTGTCATGGGGGAGGTGTCAGGGGTCAGTCTAAACTTTGTCTCTGTAAAAAATATAAAATTCAATTAAATTAATTTTTGTTTATATAGTGCCAGATCATAACAAAAGTAATTTTAAGGCACTTGAAACATCAAGTCAATTAGTAAAAATAAATAATTTCCTGTCTAACCAGCCAATAATAATAAAAATAATAACCTATATTTGTTATTCACCTGTTCTTCCCTGGGCCCATTTTTGGTGTGTTTAAGTTGACAGTCTCTGGTAGGAAGCTAGGTCACAAGATTTGGGGACCTCGGGTTCAGGATTAACAGTTTGCACAGCAAATGTAAATATACCCGATTGTTGTCTAAAAACTAATTTTCATCTGTAGGCCTAGTCCCCCTGCCTGGAGGCACATACAAAACATAAAACAGGCAACATCAAGCAAATAGATTTGTTCATGAAAAAAACATAAAAAAATAATAATTTACATCAATATTATACTAATTTCCCTGCCCTATTAAAATCACCTGTATAACTAACATCTACACCAAGAGACTGGTCAGTTGGTTAGCATATACTAATGATGGCAGATCTGATGATCCCATAACCATGTCTTTAATTGTATTTTGAATGACAAGTATGACGTAGCGTTTCTTATTGTCTGTGGAACATTATTCCACTCACCAGATGCCCTAAAGAAGAAAACAGATTAACCAAACACACCTTTTGTTTCTGATATGAATTTAATCAAGTCACGGGGGGGGGTTGGAGCAGAGTTAGTTCTAATTTTATACATTGGACAACAATCTCTTAAAACGACAAGATTATTCCAAAACGCAAGTCTATAGTTGTCAGGAATTTTACAATGATGAAAGTGTCTTGCTTTTTAATAAAAGATTTTTATAGACGCATTTCAGAGAGGTAATATTGGCACTAGCCCAAACCGGTAGGCAGTAGGTAAAATGTGCCATTATTAAAGAAAACATATAGACCTTAGCTTCAACTGATGTCATATGATTCCTGAGGCGCCTGAAATTTGCCAGTGGAATATTAATGCTTGCTCTTTGTTGTAGAAGTAGTAAAACAATTTACTGATAATTAAATAAACATAAAACAGAGCACAATTGAACTTTCACCGAGTCCCGCCCACCGTATTTACTGTTGCTACATCCATCAAAAATAGATAGATGACCGCTTTAATCTTGTTCGGAATTTATATCGGACCTGCTCACATAGTTACGGTTGTGTGATTGGTCAATGGCCGTTTTTGGGGTGGGGCCAGCGAAAGCTCAATGATTCAAAATGTGCAAAAATAATTTTAAAGGAACAGGAACGGTGACGCTCTTGTTAAAAAGGCTCAGTCCAGACTGTTTTTTATTAAAAAGCTGAGATCCTTTGACATAAACAGGGGGCTTCTGAATACATTCTATCAGGGGATTATGGCCAGTGTATTGTTTTATGCTGTATTGTGTTGGGGCTGGAGTCTCACTGTTGAGGACAAAACAGACACAACAAACTGGTCAAAAAGGCTGTTTCAATGGTTGGACTAAGTCTGGACTCAATGGACATCATCATGGACAAAAGGATGATGAGTGAACTTAAGACTGTGCTGTCTCTCACAGACCACCCTCTCCACAGTGTTTTTAATGAACTCAATTCTTTTATTAGGCAAATGGTAATGCCCCGTTGTTCAACCGAACATTTTAGAAACTCTTTTATTCCTGCTGTGTGTTTTTATAATGATCACTTTGTATGATTTTATATTGATATCTCTGTTTTTATAACATTGTGGCACTATAGTTGCAGTCTGTACCAGAGTCCAGTGTGAGTGTTTTTTGTGAATGCTTTTTCTTTACATGTCCATGACAACACAATTACCCCTTTGGGGATTAATAAAGCAAACTTACCCTAAAACAGTGGAAAATATATATGAAAATTCTAATATAAAATGGGGCAAAAACAGAGGTACCATTTATAACAAACTGAGGTGACAGAATTACACTCTTATTTTGTTATTTGTTTCTTTTTCCCAGAACTGCACATTGCCGGTGACCCTGTTCAGTTCACCATTGACTCTGATGTGTAGTTGTTTAAGTAAACTAAGTTATAAACTAGTTTTGGTTAAAGTCAAAATGTCACAAACATTGAATACTTTACAAAAGAGAGAGGAAGTCTTGGTAGGAGTTAGCAGCTGAGTGAACATCGTGTTTGTGTGGGAATCACATGATTTCATCTGGACATAATTCAGAGTCTGATAAGAGGCACAAAGCTTCCACCCATTTTAGTAAAAACTAAGCACTTGTTCTGTGTCTGTATTCCAGGGTTGTTTCCAGCTATCTTTAATCTGGCAAGTAATGCAGAGATTAGCAGCAACGCCACATGTGGAGACCCAGAACCAGAAGTTTACTGTAAACTGGTTGAACACGTTCCAGGTCGTAGAATCAAGAACACGCACTGCCCCAGATGTGATGCCGATTCAGTCCTCTCCAAAGGTAAAAAAAAACAGATCTTAACCCTAACCCTCCTGTGATAAGAATACTATTCTTCTGAAACTGGTGGATGTACAATGAGAGTGAAAATTTGCAAGGCAGGACGAGTGGGATTATTTTTATAATGACAGCTGTCTAAACCAAAATCCTATCTGTTTGGTGGTGGTCAGAGGGTCCGGTGGTGTCTGGAAGCCTCGCCTTTGTCAGTGTGTGTCCCAGAACAGCTGTTGCTACAACGTGTGTAGTTTATCACAACCAAACATGCAAGTGTGTGTGCGTGTGTATGCATGAATAGGTGAATGACATACTGTAGTGTGAAGAACTTTAGGAGTCATCTGACTTAAGAAAAGCGCTATACAAGTAAGCCTATACACCATTTACATTAAGGTAGAACATTTAAAACCAACCAGAAAATTTATAAAATACAGCGCATATCACAAAATCACAATTTTCACAACACTCCCACAATTCCAAAATATCGAAACAGAAACTGTTCCTAGACATCTTACCTAGGGAACAACAGGATTGAAAGAGTAGTTCAAAGTAAAAGGTGAAGGGTATAGTTAGTGATTGGAGCCTAGGAAGGAAGGCAATGGGATATAACTGTATTCTGCTGTTTACAGAACGTCATCATATTACAAATGCCATTGATGGAACGAATCAGTGGTGGCAGAGTCCAAGCATCAAGAATGGACACCAATTTCACTGGATCACCATTACTTTGGATCTGAAACAGGTGAATTACAGAAACTTATACAAATTGACACAATTATTGAGTGTGAATTGTCCTGTCAGCTTAACAGCTGTTTAATGAAATCTTAACAAATTTATTGATGAAATATTTTAATGTTTAGATTAGTGTCAGTTTGTTTACAGGTTCAGTTCTTTTTATACAACAACCTTCTACCCATCAACACAGATGATCCCATAGGTGATCAGGTCCACAGCTAGAGAACCTGAAGACAAGACTATAGCAGTGAAACAACAACAACTAAGAACTAATAAAAAGACTAGATAGAAACAGAAAAACAATGACTATGACAGTATAAAATAAATCTATACTATGACTATGAGAAAATTAAGGAAAAGCTCCATTGATATATTTAATTTATGACACTTTTAATTATTTAATGACAAATTTAAGATGAGTCTTGGCCACAGTCTTTGTAGCCTTAAAGAGGCTCTTCCATTAAAAACAGTGTTTCTGAGGTTTCTGTTGAATATTTTAGCTCCACAGGTGTTCTTACCTTCATAGTGGGTAAAAACAGGTCAACAACTTCTCTTTCAGTTTTTATCTCTCAAACTACGCAGGTGGCGATAAAAACCGAGTTCTCCCGAGTTCTAACGACCTGTATCTGTTTCATCACAACTCCTTTGTTTTATTAGTATTTGGCAGTTCCCGCAGTTGAAAGCATACCTAGCATGCTGCTGGCTAAAAGCTGTAGCATAAGATGTAGCAAACAGAAAGAGAGACTGTCTTTGACGTTGCCATGCGCAGTGTGGCAGGAAACAGTATACCTTGCTCTCATAGGCTAGTTTGTTAGCCAATCTCAGTACAGCAAATTCGAATAATGAATATGAACGAGCTACTGCGTAAGCGGCTGAAGCTGCCTGACGGAACGAGCCGGAACGACCCGAATTTCAATGCAGACAGATTGACAGGTCTATTAATCAGTGTTTCCTAACGTTTTTAGGTAAAAAATGTTTCATATTACTGGTTAATACTTAAGAAATAACCATAAAGTCTTGAAATTTGTATGAAATGGCATCTTTTTAAAACTTTTCAAATTTCACGTGCATTGTTCTGCCCAAGCTGATCCTCTATTTTCTTTCTGTAAACATTTAGAGAAAGAACATAGACAATCAGCTTGGGCAGACGGACGAATGGACAGATGGATGAACAGACAGAGAACTGACAAAAATGCTAGTGAGATTGCCAATGAATAGACAGTGAAAGTAACAGATCATAAGGGAAACAAAAGGAATGACATTGGGTATGATGTGTTCCCAAGCAAAGACATATTTCACATTGTTCTCTTGCACTGAATTCCTCCAGGACTGTTTCTCCTCTAGTCTATTTTTATAATGATAGCTGCCTAAACCAACATACTGTGCATTGTGTTATTACTTTTGGTAAATGTAAATGTCGTGTACTTGTATAGCACTTTACTTAGGTCCTATGACCCCCAAAGCGCTGAACACTACAGTCTGTCATTCACCCATTCACACACAAACACTCACACGTATGCTCATTGTTATTACTTTTAATAAAGCCCATGATCATGAATATACTTGAGACATGTTTGACCTTGTCTCTAGCCGTCACCTGAATATCTTGAACATGATGAGTATTTCAGACCTTAAATGTGTCTGTAACCTGACTCTTCTGTAGTTTGTGACGTTGTTTTTCTTGTTCAGATTTTTCAGGTTGCTTACATCATAATCAAAGCAGCAAACTCTCCACGGCCAGGTGAGATGCATATTTCACTTATTTAAAAAAGGGAACCTTCCCGAGGGATCAATAATGTATTATCTAATCTAATCTATTTACTTGTTTACCTGTATAATTATCTATTTATTTAGAATAGGGTTGCACATGATGGCAGCTTGTTGGAGTAACTTATAAGTATTACTGGCAACTTTTGTTTTTAAGAGTTTCTTCCTTCCATTTTTGCAAACATTACTCATTTTTAAATTATTTGGTTCGGATGCTATGTTGATTGGAGGATGTTTCCTTAATTTGTCATTTAGCAATAAGAGACTTCAAAAGAAAGAGCAGCTAATGAACATTTCTAAGGTTCAAATAATGCTTAAATCCCTGATGAGTTACAAACACGTGGATGCAGATCAATGGCAAAGTGAAGAGAGAGAAACAGGAAGTTAAAACCTTCTTCCATCAGTCAGACTGACAAATTTAGTTAATAAGATAGATGAAACTGTTGAAGACAACCAGAGTATCATGAATGCAGCATCATGTGTTTCACTAAGACAAGGCTGAAGGATCAGATACTGGACTCCAGTATGTCTCTGGCTTTCAAACAATATGAGCAGACAGAGATTTGAAGACGAGCTGCAGAAAAAACAGGGGTGGGATCGCTGAAAAAGTTTCCCTCTATTGCAGTCCAAACACCAACACCTGCTTTTCGGGACACGGTGCACTCCACAATCTTTCTAGTGCGTATGTGGGCCGGATTATATCAACGTTCCCCCTCAGTATTTGGGTTGAGCACAGGTGGTAGGAGGGAAGGGTAAAGGGGGTCTGCGGCATCACCTTAGGAATAGATCATGAGCTGCTATTAGATTTATAAATGTACCGAATGATATTTAAATGGAAAATGTGCTGTATTTGCCACGTTTGCATCACAAGCATTTGGAAAATTAATGTATCTGTTCACATAACATTGCATTCAAAACTAGACAATCTACCCTGGGAGATGTAGCACTAAATGCCACAGTGAGCTGGAATCTACTACTACTACTGTCATTTAGCAGACGCTTTTATCCAAAGCGACTTACATTGAGTGAACATACAAGCAAGAAATCAAAGAGAAGGAAACAATATAAGGAGGTGGACTGTTTGGAGTCCAGTTTAATTCCGACGCTATGATGTATATATATATTTTTTTTTAATGATCCACAAGTCTGTCTGTGTTTTCTCACAACAATCACTGCAGTCATTTTTGGGCAAAGTTAAGACATGCTTTTCAAAGGCCGTAAAAATATGTGAAAAATTAGAAGCTGCAAACATTTTCAGGTTTTATAGATCACACTGCGCCTGAAACACTCACCTATTTACATGTTCTCCTAACAATATTTTGCGTTTTCTCACAGAAACGCACACGTTGCAAAGGCACTAAACTGACTGCGCGTCTAGCAGCAGGTTTAACAGGTTTTGCCTGCGCGTTGTTAGTAAATCACCTGCTGCTTGTTTCTGCGGCTGCTGAGAGGTTTGTACCCGTTTTAACAACTGCAAACCTTTGATAAATCAGGCGCTTAGCTGTTAGTTTTCATAAGGGAGTTAAGAGGCGCCATCTCCATTCAGTTGTCCATGCATTCATTACGTCCCGTCTTGATTATTCAAATTCAATATAATATGGCATCTCCTCCGCTACTCTTGCCCGCCTTCAATTAGTACAAAATGCAGCAGCTCGATTCTTGACTGGTACTAGGCAGAGAGGACACATTACACCGGTTTTGTCAAAATTACACTGGCTCCCCATCCACCTCCGTATACAGTTTAAGATCCTGGTTTTTGTGTTCAAGTCCCTCAATAACTTAGCGCCTGCTTATTTGTCTGAGCTCATTCACCCCTATGTTCCCACACGATCCCTCCGATCAGCCGACCAGCATCTTCTGCACGTCCCCAGCTCCCGCTGTAAGTCCTGCAGGGAGCGGGCCTTTTCTGTCTGTGCACCAAAGTTCTGGAATCACCTGCCCCTCCCGATTAGAATTTCCCCATCTCTTTCCCTTTTTAAGTCTCGGTTAAAAACTCATTTCTACACGTTGGCCTTCAATTCAGTATAATCTTTTTTTCTTCCCATCAGAAATGCTTGTTTTAATAGCATTTTTATTCTATTTTTATCAGCTTTTGTTCAGCGCTTTGGTCGGCTCTCATGCCGTTTTTTAAATGTGCTATATAAATAAACATGATGATGATGATGATGATGATGATGAGTTCACCTGTCATGAATCAATTTTTGTCATTTCACGTTTATAGTTTTTAGCATTAGTTCGTGGTCGTTTCCCATTTCATCTCACTTCCTGTTATTAAGATCACTGAATGCACTTGTTCATGTCCCAGATCTAGCACTAATTAAGCCACTAAGTCCAGCTACAGTCACAATCATACTTGTTTAGTGCCAGAGTGTTTGTTAACCTTGTGTTGGATTCATCCAGCATTGTTCATAGAATGTGTGTTCATAGAATATTCTGGACTTTGCCTGTTTGCCTTTTCCCATCTGGATTTATTTGCCTTGCTGGATCTTGATCATTGCTATGTCTGCGGATCACGACCTGCCTTGTCTCATCCATGAATTCTGTAAGTTAGGTTTTCATTGTTTGATCATAGAAGAACCTGACCCAGGAAAGGAAAGGGATTTGGAATTACATGTCTTAGAAGAAGAGTATGTTTGAAGAGAATTAATGATGAGGAATAATTTCTCAATGACAGATCAACTAAGGATTGGAGTTTGTCTGTGTGCCTGTTCATTCGTTGTCACTAACTGCATTTCCCAACTCTCAGAGAAGCAGTCAGGCAGTTATGTACCTGTATCCTCCTGTTTCCCCAGGACCTCTTTTCCCGAGAACCCATAATCCGCAAGCAGGAAGTTCTGTACTCACCTTTTCATCACTCAGGTTTAGCTCTGGGTGGTGCTGTTGGTGTTTATTGTCCATTGTTGTCATCCTGGAAAGCAAAGGTAAATTCACCATCAGAATTTTTCTGCTGATTGTTGTGTATAATTGATATTCATGTAACTAACTACTGCTCTCTCACCACAGAACTCAGCGGTTTCCTGACTCGTCAAAGATCCTGTGTAGCTGACGTCCCACTCTGCCTGAAATCAATAAATCATTTTAAAAACAATATCTGTGTCCTGTTACTTTCACACTTTCAAGCCCAAAGCCAAACCAAATCATTACACCACCAGTGTTATCATAGTAGCAGTTTACTTTCCATCATCACCATGTGACCCTATTGGCTAAACTGTGGTATTCTACAGATACAAGACCCAAATGCATCTATGGCAATATACAGAGGTTTTAATAATGCTTCACTCTTCTACACTGCCAACATTTCAACAGTTTGTCAGCTGATCCACCAGAGAAAACAACACTCTAGATTTGTTTTATATAAAAGTCATGGATGCATGCATACAGGTCCTTTGCTCGACCTGCTCTTGGCAAGGCAGATCATAATCTTGTCTCTCCCTGCTCTGTGTATAAACCCACTGTCCAGAAGCAACATGTGTTTGAAAAATGCAAGGAGGCAGTCACAGGAAGCTAAATTTTTTTTTTAAGATGCTTCTAAGTTGCAGACTGGGATGCATTCTGTGAGCCACAAGGAGATTATATCAATGCTATGACTGAGTGTGTGATTGACTAATTAAACTTTTGTGTGGACAACCTTATCCCCACCAGGGGTCAAGGAGCTTTCAGGGAGGGACAGGGACATATTGAGAAGTATACAAAGAGAACTTAAAGTACCGAATGGGGGATTATGCTAAATTGATGATTGAACCCAGATGGCAGGTATCTTAAATAGGAATTTTTACCCTATCAATTGGACTAGATGTTTCTGTAAAGTGCCTTGAAATAACATTTGTTATGTACTGGTGCTATGTAAATAAAATTGAACATAACTGAACTGAAATTAATAAAAGATGAGTTACTACATCATTCAACTTCCCTTCAAGGTATTAATGAAATGATTAAATTCAACTGAATTCTTTATTGGCCATTCATATGTCTGTAGGGGGTACTGTAGATATGTGTCAAACATTTTGACTAACATCATTGTGGCAGTGTCAATATTTCACCTGTGGCCACTTGTCTGTGTGTCAGGTAATTGGATCCTGGAACGCTCTCTGGATGGTGTGACCTTTGATCCTTGGCAGTTTTTTGCTATCAGTGATTCAGAGTGTTTGTCTCGTTACAATATTACCCCAAGACTCGGACCACCCACCTACATGAGTGACACAGAAGCCATCTGTACATCCTATTATTCCAGACTGAACCCACTGGAACATGGAGAGGTGAAACATGCTGTCTACCCGTCTGATAGTATATCTATGTATCTCCTTATCTGTCTGTAACTTGACTGTCTCTCAGATTCACATCTCACTAATTAATGGACGTCCCGGAGCTGATGATTTGACACCTGACCTTCTGAACTTCACATCAGCTCGTTACATAAAACTGAAACTTCAGCGAATCAGAACACTCAACGCTGACCTGATGATGTTAAGCACTCATGACCCAAAAGACATCGACCCCATTGTGACCAGGAGGGTGAGACAGTCAGGAGACACATGGACAGACCCAGATGACTATTTTCTGACCCTCATATTTTCGTTTCTCTGTTTTCCAGTATTATTACTCCATCAAGGACATTTCTGTAGGTGGAATGTGCATTTGCAATGGACATGCCCAGAGCTGCCCTTTGGATCTGGTTACAAAGGTGATGACAGACCTTTGAACTTATTAAAACAACACTTCAACACTGTTTACACAGGTTATAAAAGTTTACATGAACCTTAAACAGACTACATATTTGTTTTTTCAGAAGCTACAGTGTGTGTGTGAGCACCACACCTGTGGAGAAAACTGTAATGAGTGTTGCCCTGGTTACCACCAAATGCCATGGCAACCAGGAACCATTTCTGAGGGAAACACCTGTGAAAGTGAGTAAAGTTGAAATGAAATTAGAATTGATTTATACTATCACTGTATTTGAAAAACGTGCTTGTCTCTCAACTGTTTCCTCACTTGTTTCTTACCTGTTTTACACTCAGAATGCAACTGTCACAACAAAGCACTTGACTGTTTCTACAATCAGACAGTTTCTAAACTCTCTCTGAGTTTAAACATTTATGGTGTTCATCAAGGAGGTGGAGTCTGTATCTACTGTCAACAAAACACTGCTGGGATCAATTGTGAGACCTGCAGGGATGGGTACTTCAGACCAATTGAGGTACTGACCCAATACAACAAACATTACTACCGATGTGCTGATGTACTGATGCAGTACAGCAGATACTGTATTACTGCAAACCAGCTGAGGTCATATTTCTTTTTGTTTGTTTGTTCTTTTACCTATGATAATAGATATTATAGAACAACAGGCAGAAGCACAGCTATGAGCACCTGTGATTCATGTGAACTATAACTAAGAGTTAGAGTCTGTGATTTCACATGACCACAGAAAGCAATGAGTTCAAGTCTTATATGTTGTTGTGACAAATGTATGACTAAGGTTGTTAAAGTCATGGGGCACTGACCCCCTATCCCTCCGTAGAGTTATTAAAAGTAAATATTATACAGACCTTACAGACTGGCTCTGGAAGAACTAAAAAAGGTTTTAATTTGGTCTAAAAAACCCTGGTGACAATAGCTACGTTTACATGCGCCAAATTTCCCCAATCTGATTAAAATCTTGGTCGATCTGAATTCCCAAATCCCAGTTTACATGGACACTAACTGAAATGATCTGATCATGCCATGAGTACACATGCACCAAGCACTCAATCAGGTTAAATGAGTTGAGCATGCGCACAGCGAGTTGTCTTTCCGGGGGAAGAAAAAAAAGTAAACAAACTCCGTCCTTTCTGCACGTCTTTCCCGCCCCATCGTGTGCTCGAGCTGACTCACGTTATCCCCAATATGGACCTTCTGCAGGTGATTACCTTTATGTTTGGGTTTTTACTGGTCGCATTAACCAAGCTAGAGGCTGAATACATATTACTACTGCTCCTCCACCACAGGAGAGGAGAGCAGGATGACAGGATGACTGCACCAGCAGACCACTTCTGTTTACTTCCCGCTATGTTTTCTACTTGGGTCTGCGAAAGCAGAAAGACGTCACGCTGAAGTTGTACGCATGCGCAAAGGGCTTTTTTCACCCTTTCTTTCCTAATGGGTGTGTACATGCACGTCTATCTGAATGAAGATCGGGCAAAACCACCCCTCTCGATCGGAAGTAAATTTCATTTTGATCAGGCTGCATCGGATCAAAACATTCTGATTGACATGTTTACATGACGTCTTTTTTATTCGATTGGGCGTTTATTCCGATTAAATGTGCCCATGTAAACGTAGCTATTGTAAACTTTAAAGCAACACCAACAGCAATGCCCATAAATTTAGTGATTATTTAGTATAGAACTAAAATTAAAGGCAGGAAATTAGAGGTTATAAATCCCACTTGAAAACCTAAAGTGGTAAAAAAAAAAACTGAGATCATCAAAAACACATTTAAATAAGGGGCTGACATTCACTACATTTATGTTAATATCTGACTGGCAGGATCTCAAGGGGTAACTGTGGTGTGGAGAGGGTCTGGTTTTGGAACTTTAGGATCTCATCTCTGCTTTCCGTGGATGATGTGGTTCTGTTGGCATCTTTGAGCCATGATGTTAAGTGTGCACTGGGATGGTTCACAGCTGAGAGTGAAGTGGCCAGGATGAGTCAGATCCTCAAAATCTGAGGTCATGGTTCTCAACAAAAAAAGGTGGAATAATTCCGTCAGGTTTAACCTGGCTGTGTCAGATCTATGTGTAGCCCCGCCTCTTCTCGATTCGAGAACACACATACATCTGGAACCACTTCGTTGAAAACCATCTATTTCGGTCAAAAAAATGTTTGCACCAAAGAAAAACAAACATGGCTGCGCCGGTGGATGTATGCATAAAAGCAGTGATTGAATCTGTTTTAGGAGAACTAGACATGATTTCTTCATTGAAAAATGAGCAAAGGTAATAACTTTGTGCATTTCTTCATGGTAAAGATGTGATGTTTTTTTTTTTTTTGTGGTAACAATGTGTGTGTTTTTCTCCCGAATGGAGTCGCAAGAGCTTGATTTACTGTGATTGGCTAAAGACAAATCATCAAAGGCAGACACTTGCTGGCGTTCCCGAATTGAGAAGAGGCAGGGCTACACATAGATCTGCCAGAGCCAGGTTACGTCAGGTTGGCAGTGAGTCTTTGCATCAGGTGGAGGAGTACATCTGTGATGCAGGACAGAGCAGGAGATGGACCAACAGATTGGAGCTTCATCCTCAGTGATGAGGTAGAGCTGCTTCTGTCTGTCATGGTGAAGAAGAAGCTGAAAGACAAAACTCTAGATTTACTGGTCTGGCTACGTTACGACCCTCACCTGGTTATGAAATCTAGGTCCTGACTGAAAGTATGAGATCCAGGGTACAAGTGGCTGAAATAAGCTTCCTCCAGGGGGTGAGGTGCTCCATCATCTAGAGCAGGGGTGTCCAACTCCAGGCCTCGAGGGCCACTATCCTGCACATTTTAGATGTTCCCCTGTTTCACCACACCTGCTGCAGATGAACAGGTCGTTAACAGGCTTCTATAGGACTTGCTGAGAGGTTGCAGATTTGAATCAGGTGTGGTGAAACAGGGGAACATCTAAATTGTGCAGGATAGTGGCCCTCAAGGCCTGGAGTTGGACACCCCTGATCTAGAGGGAGCTTATAGTAGAGCTGAAACTCTAGAGTCACCTGCGGTGGTCTGGGCATCTGGTTATGATGCCTCATTGTCGCCTACCCATGGAGGTTTTCCAGGCACGTCCCTCTGGAAGGAGACTCGCAGGCTAACCAGAACTTCTTGGAGGGATTATGTCTTCTCGGCCTGGGAATGTCTGGGTTATGGAAAAGCTGGAAAGTGTCGCTGGGGTGAAGTGTAGGTTTTTCTCCAGAAACTGTTGCTCCCATGACCTAACATTGGATAAGTGGAAGATGATGGATGGATGGATGGATGGATGGATGGATGNTCCAGGCCTCGAGGGCCACTATCCTGCACATTTTAGATGTTCCCCTGTTTCACCACACCTGCTGCAGATGAACAGGTCGTTAACAGGCTTCTATAGGACTTGCTGAGAGGTTGCAGATTTGAATCAGGTGTGGTGAAACAGGGGAACATCTAAATTGTGCAGGATAGTGGCCCTCAAGGCCTGGAGTTGGACACCCCTGATCTAGAGGGAGCTTATAGTAGAGCTGAAACTCTAGAGTCACCTGCGGTGGTCTGGGCATCTGGTTATGATGCCTCATTGTCGCCTACCCATGGAGGTTTTCCAGGCACGTCCCTCTGGAAGGAGACTCGCAGGCTAACCAGAACTTCTTGGAGGGATTATGTCTTCTCGGCCTGGGAATGTCTGGGTTATGGAAAAGCTGGAAAGTGTCGCTGGGGTGAAGTGTAGGTTTTTCTCCAGAAACTGTTGCTCCCATGACCTAACATTGGATAAGTGGAAGATGATGGATGGATGGATGGATGGATGGATGGATGGATGGATGGATGGATGGATGGATGGATGGATGGGATTATTACCCAATAAAGTATAATTATTTAGTTTGTGCTCTTTTGTTTTTGTAATTCTATTTTTGACTTTTTGATCTTTTGCGCTCTGTGTTTTATTTTCTTATTTTGTCTCGAGAAAATTGAAACGCTTGGAACGCAAGATAATTTGCCTTTTATTTTCATATAGTTTGTGTTTACAGGTTTATTCATTTTTGCACATTATTTTGTGTAGGTTTCTCCATACACAGACTTCCCATGTGTTGAATGTAAATGCAATCTAAAAGGATCAAAGTCTACAGTTTGTAGCCGAGATGGCACTCAACCAGGTGAATCTTGTTGTTATCTGTTCAGCTTGTTAGAATATTTGTTTACATGGTACATCCTAACCATGACCCTAAACATGTGATGTTTTGTGTGTTTTATGTCTCTGTAGGTCAGTGTGAGTGTAAAGAGGGTTATGAAGGTCAACAGTGTGATCGGTGTGAATTTGGATACACAGATTTTCCTCAGTGTGTTCGCTGTGAATGTAACTTGGCAGGCAGCACCAACAGCGACCCTTGTAGCCCCTGCACTTGCAAGGTAAGCCATATGTATCAGTGTCTCACCTGTCTTCTGGTATTGAGACAGTAAGAAAGTTTGATGTCCATCTGTCTAAAAGCTTAAGAATACATCTGATTATTTTATTTTCTACAGGTGAATGTGATGGGAGTCCATTGTGATCTATGTAAAGCAGGTTTTTACAACCTACAAAAAAGCAACCCTCTAGGCTGTATTAACTGTTTTTGTTTTGGAGTTTCTAACATCTGTGAAAGCTCTGGTTGGACCACAGCTAAGGTAAATGCCCACCAGTGTTTCTAACCACCACACCTCTATTCAAGTACAAACAAGACTCACTTTTATAAATACAAATTTATGTTAAGTTTATGGTGGCATTTATTTTTCAGGTTGTTTTTATGGATGGTTTATTCCATCAGCCTCATTATCTCCAAATCCCACATATTGATAGTAATGAACTCCCCATTCCAAGCAACACTTCCTTTGTCAGTAGCCACCAACAGCTGCTGTGGTGGATGGCACCTGAAGCTTTCATTGGAAACAAGGTTGGCTTCTTTTTCTAATGAAGATCTCAGGCCTATTCTTTTGTATTCTAAATGTTTCACTGTTGCTTTTAAGCTGGTGTCTTACGGAGAATATTTCAACTATTCTGTGGTTTATACTATCCCACTGAGCAAGGAAGACAGCTCTCTGCCAGCACACAGTGACATCTTCATTAAGGTAAGAAGCTTGTGATCAGATGACCACATGTGCATGGTCAGTGTACATTCAGGCAGTTCGTTTTTTAGTTGATGATTATTTGATGAGGCCAGCTTCAGTTACCATGGAGATAAGCAGGCTCAAACCGAGCTAACTTTCCAAGTCAGCAGACTAGCTATAAGCACAATCGCAAACTGATGTCAAACGCTTTTCTGTCCTTGTGTTTTCTTTAATCCACACGCAAAAAGTCGGGACAAAGGGGTCTCTGTAATTATCAAATGGCTTTTACGCTGTTTTGGCTGTGTGTGTATGTAAACAAATAGCTCTCTACACTGTGTGTGCAGGGCAGAGAGAACTTCCAGGTCAGGCCACTTGTTTTACTACTGTTCAAATTTTATGTTGCAAACTTCAGACTTTGAGGAAAAACATTCAAGTCTGTGTTTTTGTAATTTTCAGGGTAACAATCGAGGTCTTCGTCTGTCACCACCTCTGCTCCTCTTCCTTTCTCCATTGGCTGAGCAATCAGTTGCTGTAGCAATGCTTCCATGGCAGTTTGTGGATGATCAAACTGGTGCTCAAGTAACTCGTGATGATCTGCTGTTTGTGCTAACTGATGTGACATCACTGTTGGTCAGAGTTTACTTGAACACCTCTGCAGAAGTACAAATACGGTGAGGAAAAGTTATGACACTGTCACATTAAGTGGCGTGTCCCTTTAACAAAATTTAAGTATAGTTTATTAACATACAGTACAGACTAAAAGTTTGGACACACCTTCTCATTCAAAGAACTATACATATTAACATAAAATCATAACCACACAAACTATGTATATGGTAATGAATAAACAATGGTGGGATTGTGTTAATTTGTGTGAAGTTTCATTTTCAACTGGTAGTTAGGGCATGAGCGGTGAAAGTGCAGATATCCACGCCCAGAATTTATTTATAGCAGACACGGCAGGTTGAAAAAGGAGGAAAAAAGGTGAGCATGTGATGCTAGAGTAATCGGAGGTGTCAGCATGCTACTCTGCGGCTTCTTATCTGTAAATGAGCCTCCTTTCTGTTGAAGCACTATTATTAGAGCAAAAAAGAGACATAATGGACTGCCGATACTGGGTAGATGAGATCACTTGGGAGGTAACGGTCATGATCTGGAGTCAAGTGGAACCTAGGAGAGCCAAGGAGTAAGTGGGAGTTGGCTGAGGATGCTCAAGTAGGATTCCACAGAACCACTACTGGATCTGGCGGGATTGAAAATCTTTGAGTTTTTTCTTGTGGTATACCACTGAAAAGCAATCATGTTTTTTTAATGCAGATGAATTAATATTTTTTGAGGAATAATGACAGATTGCAACTGGACATTGGACAAAGGGTTTATTTTAGTTTGACAATTAGGGTTATTTTTTGAAAGCAGCGCTGGATGTGGGCACAGAAGTCTGTTCCATTTAAAGTACAGGGCACCGCTCAGTGCATCAGCTGATTGGTGTTGAGTGAGTTTTTTTGTACACCTGCTTATCTAGCCTGTAACCATCTTATGGATATTTTTTTGATACACATGGCATTTTAAAGAGGGTTCTTGAATGAAATGAGCTGCTAAAAATGTATAGTTTCAATAACCTTTGACGTGTTTATTAGCAGCACAGGCTTTTCAAATCAGAATTAAAGCGGCTGATTGTGTCAAAGTCATTTGTTACTTGTAGCTTACTGCAGTGATTCCTGAAGTGTTTTAAGATTTTAGCTGTTAAGAGTGAGGTTTACTCACATTAGACTACCACCAAGGGTCCAAACAGCTAAAGGCAAACACTGACCATCATGCCCATGTCTCTGTGTGTTTTACAGTCTCAGCTCCGTCTCTCTGGACTTTGCAAACTCTTGGTCAAATTCGAGCATTCAAGCTAATGCTGTGGAGTTATGCAAATGTCCATGGGGTTACAGTGGCACTTCCTGTGAGGTGAGTAAATTACAAAATTAAAGATGGTACAGAGGATTTTGCTCCGAATGAGAAGCTCAATGGCTGTTTGTCGTTTTTTGAATGGTAAAGGGCTGTTTATTGTTACTTGTAGCAGTACAAGTGCTGCTAGTGCTGAAATACTAGTAGCAACAGTGCTGGCGCATAGGTAATCACTGTGAAGCCTGAGGCCTATGCAAACTATGTAATTTAATTACGTAAGAAGTGTGACTGACAATCTAGTAGCCAATAGATTACCAAACGGATTTGTTTTCTATTGGCTACTTTATTTCAAGCCCCATGGTCTATGATTTATGAATATTATAATTTTCTTTTGGAAACCATAAGCACAAGACCGCTACAAGTTGATGAAATGATTTTAAAGTAAATTTGACATCTAAATTTGCTACAAAATCCTCTTTACCCCCTTTAATCCAACTGAAAACTTGTGTCAAGACCATCAGAACCTATTTCTCTGGTCATTTCTTCACCAGTTACTTGGTTCAGGGGAGAGGGGTCTGATGTGGAAATACGTAGTTATTAGTCTGTGTATGTATGTTTTTGTGTGTCAGGCATGTATTCCAGGTTTCTACCGAGAGGGTGGAGTTTTGTTTGGAGGAAACTGTATGCAATGTGAATGTAACAATCACACCACAGAATGCAACATCAATGGAGTCTGCATAGTGAGTGACACTGAATGACACAATAATGCAACCACTTGAAGTCAGCTGACCATGCACCTGTCTATCTCAGGGCTGTACCCATAACACCACTGGTCCTCACTGCGATCAATGCCTTCCTGGATTCTATGGTGATGCAACAGAGGGAACAATAGATGATTGTCAGTTGTGTCCATGTCCTCTTACAGAGGCATCCAACAGGTCTGCCTCATCACATTCAGACTAAATTATTCTTTAAATGTATTTCACAGATGTGGATATGAGACACTGAATGCTTCCTTAGTCTGTTAGAACAGAATGCACCTTCAGTGCACATGTTAGGTACATAGGCAGGGAAGTACACTGATATTGGTTCATGGGGGGAATGTAGAAAGTGAAGAAACCCAGTAATAATAATATAATAATAATAAACTTTATTTATATTGCACCTTTCACAGATAAAAATCACAAATTGCTTCACAATTAATTCCATAAACAGCATAAACAGTAAAAAGATAAAAAGAATAATAATCATGCCAAAAGTCAGTCAACCAAAAGCTCGCCCAAATAAAAGTGTCTTCAGCTGCCTTTTAAAAGAATCAACAGTGTCAGCCTCACGAAGGGGCAAAGGTAGGGCATTCCACAGATTTGGAGCCACGGCCTGAAATAAATTTATACTGAGAACAGGGCTCTTAGAAGAACACACTTTTGTGCCATAAAGCGCCTAATCCTAACATGCAGATCAGTTACTGATAGTTCTTCACACAACCCCTCTTCAAAAAACAATTGAACTTCCCTGTAAGACATGACAGATCTAATGACACATGTTTGTTTTAGTTTCAGTCCCACTTGTGTGTTGGAGGTGTCTGGACAGGTGTCATGTGACAAGTGCCAACATGGATACACTGGGACAAACTGTGAGAAGTAAGAATGACTAACGCACAAACTGATCGTGAATAAACAAATATGTTGTGACACCTGTCTGTTTGTATCTCCAGGTGTGCCAATGGTTTCTATGGAAACCCGCAAGTAATGGGAGGGGCCTGCATTAATTGTGAGTGTAACGGTAATGTGAATGTCAGTGAGTCAGGGTACTGTGACACCATTACTGGGGACTGCCTGAGTTGCCTTGGGAATACAGCGGGAAGACACTGTGAAGTATGTCAGCCTGGTTACTATGGAGATGCAGTGCATGCCAAGAAATGTGACGGTACGTTTTTGGAAAACTCTTATCTCTATCTGACAGGCAGACTGCTGAATCTGTTTGTGCTGAACAAGAGAAAATGAGAGCTGATTGGAGGATTTAATCTGAGTACAGTGCCCACAGTTTCTCTGGAAACTAGTAAACACCTAACCTTAAATCAGGGCTAGGTGGTATATCGGTTTGTACTGAAAAGCGGTGTTTATTTAAGCTATGATATGAATTTTTCACATACCGCTATACCGGTAAACTGCTAAGACAATGTCTGGAACGTTTGCAGTGGGAACATATTTCTGCAGGGACTGATTGCAGTGCTACATGCCAAGACCAGGGCTGTAACAGTGACGCACAGGTCCAAGAATAATTTATTCCAAAAAGAGGACCCACATCTGTAGTATGGAATTTCTTAAACTTCAAAAGGTCAGACGTAGACAATCATTTGTGTTAGCTGGCAGCGGTAATACTAGCAACTTAACCTTATTACTGCCCAGATTGGCAATCATATTTTGAAGAGGCTGTGGTACTCTGCATACGATAGGAAAATGGGCTAGTTAAAGCCAATCTAATGAAGTAATTATTTACTTATGAGAAAATAGTGTCGGTAACGTTGGTTGTATTAAAAAAAATACAGTCAAAAACCATAAAACTGATATAATTTAGAAAAAAATGCAATATGAAAAAATTTTCCATAATTCTCTGCCTTAAATACTGAAAACATAATTGTAAATCCCAGACAATTCCAGAGACACACACGAATATACTCAAACCACAAGGTGTCCACAATGTGTCTTAGCACGAATGTTGATTTAAAAAACAGACTGGCTATCACCTTTGATTTCTTTCATGTTATAACATGAGAGTGTGTGTCTGTCAGTGAGTGTTCATTGCCCCCTGGTAGTAATGTAATTAAATTGCAAACCTTTGATGGAAAAGCAAAGGGTCATAGGTGTTTTAGATTTGTCAACAAATAAACCTTAACCCTAACCCTTTCTGATAGAGGCACAGTTTATTGGTGGTGGGTAGACTTTGGTACAATGTGTCAGTGTTAGTGGGTTGATCTTTCTCTTGCAGAGTGTGGCTGTGATATCAACGGCGCCCTTTCCACTGTGTGTGATGCCACAGGTTATTGTTTGTGCAGAGAGAATGTGACGGGTCGCACATGTGACCATTGCCAGGTAACAGTTGCACATACACACACACTCAAAAAAACCAAAAAAGTTTGGATAACAGCTTATCCAGCTATCTAATGAAGCTAAGAGTTTAGAGCATTATATGAACCTGATTAGATTAGTATGGTAAATGCTTTTACTCAGGTCCCATGACTCCCAAAGCGCTTCACATGCCATTCACACACACATGTTTAGAGATTAAAAAATGTGCTTAAGAGTTTTTTTTTTTTTACTGTTGTTTTTTTCAGTCAGGTTTCTTTGGACTTCAGAGTGGGCGAGGCTGTCAGCCCTGTGGCTGCAGCCAAATTGGATCAATTTCTGACTCATGTGACGAAGAGGGACAGTGTCAGTGCATAAAGGGTCAGGCTGGAGTCAAGTGTAATCATTGCACTTGGGGTTACTATGGCCATCAGGGCAGCAACTGCACAGGTAATGAAAAGATGTGGGAAATCAGTGACTTACTGGCTGTTTCTCTGCTTTGTAAATATCTGTGCTCTTTCTTTCCAGAATGCATCTGTGATCACACTGGTGGCAACTGTGACCCTGTTAATGGACAATGTGTTTGCCCTCCCCACACTGTGGGGGATACTTGTGAAAAGTGTGAAGCAGATTACTGGGGTCATGACCCTACAAAAGGCTGCATGGTATGTAGATACAAGCACAAAACCACACAAATACACGCCTGCTACATGGGACCAGCTAAACCATTTGTGTCTTTGTAGTCATGCAGCTGCAGCAAAACAGGAAGTTTCACCCACCAATGTAACCTGCTCAGTGGGCAGTGCCCATGCAGAGAGGGCTTCTCTGGAAGGTCATGTGACCAATGTGCACCAGGTTACTATGGTTACCCAACATGTTTACAATGTGGCTGTGATGTGGCAGGAACCAATGAGACATTTTGCAACACAACACTTGGCACGTGTAAATGTGAAAACAAAGGGGAGTGCGTGTGCAAGGTAAGTTCAGAGCCAGAACCAGACTCAAACTGGTAATAAAAGCAGAGCAACATCCTAAATTGGGTCCAGAGCCAGCTCTTGGCATAGGTTGACTAGGGGGTTGTGAGGCTGAGGCAGCAAAATGTAATCTTGCCTACAGCACCCAGAGCTGGCTCTGAGGGGGTCCATCAATAGAAACAAAACAAGATCAATAGAATAGAATAGAATAGAATAGAATAGAATAGAACAATCCTTTATTGTCCCACGAGGGGAAATTTGGTTTTAACAGCAGCATCAGATATACACTCACCGGCCACTTTATTAGGTACACCATGCTAGTAACGGGTTGGACCCCCTTTTGCCTTCAGAACTGCCTCAATTCTTCGTGGCATAGATTCAACAAGGTGCTGGAAGCATTCCTCAGAGAGTTTGGTCCATATTGACATGATGGCATCACACAGTTGGCGCAGATTTGTCGGCTGCACATCCATGATGCGAATCTCCCGTTCCACCACATCCCAAAGATGCTCTATTGGATTGAGATCTGGTGACT
>SSNP01000533.1:9470-24469 GCA_006937955.1 Pachypanchax playfairii
CCATTAACACAGGAGCTGGGGCCTGGGATCCAACTGCTGCCTCCTGATCAGAGGAGGACCTCTTTCAACAACATCTGGAGACTCACCTTCAACATGCAGCTGTGGCTCCATTTGACACCTTCATAGATCCTTTCTGCACCATCTGGACACAATAGGACCATTCAGGAACTATTGAATCCAGTCCACCAGTCCAGAGGAAGTAGTGGTGTCCCAGAAGACTAAAACAAGGTCTTTCATGTCCATCACAAACAAAAGCTTTGACTATGTCCCACTAATTCAAAATCTAAATTCTAGAATCTTCAGCATGTTGAAGCACAAAGAAACAGAGAAGGATTCTTTGATGATTTGATTGATGGACCTCTTCACATCTCACCCTTTATTTTCTCTAAAACCAAAAGCATTACAGATCATATGTGATCCCTTACAGCTCAGTTACTGTTATTTATATGTAACAATCAAAGATTCATATTTTATATCTGATCAATAAAAAGAGAGAAAATTACAATTACTGACTATAAAATGATGAAAAAGAGAAAATCTGAGCTCCACGTTTGAGCTTCAACCCACATGATCTTTATCATTTCCTTCCAATGAGTCCAACTTTCCTTTAATGGTAGAACCTTTGATGTTCTGCTCAGCAGTTTGTTGAATCTTATTGACTTTATTCACTTCATTATTGACTGAACTGAGCTGAAAAACAAAACACATTCAAGTTTGATTGTAAAACACAGAACAGAAAGTTTGTCCTTGTTGTCTTGGTTTGGACATTGAGACATGAAGTCTTGATCAATAGTTGTCCAGGTTTTCTGAAGATCAACACTTTTCTTTGGACTTTGTTTTTCATTTTCAGTCCTTGAAGCTGAAACTTTATTTACAATCAGATTCAGTTTCTCACTTATTTCCTGTCGTGTTTGAACATTTTCATTCTGTAAATAAATGTTTGAACAAACGTTTGTGTTCAGATGAGACAGAATGTAAATGTTACAGGAACAATAGAAATAAAACATAAACAGATAAACAGTCAGAGTGTTTGTGTGACAGGACGAGAGTCTTTACATCAGACTAACACACAAACACTGAAGAACCACGAGTAAAGAACCCAAATCCAGGATAAATAGATTTAGTGAATGTGGTTCTGAAGGTGTGGAGATGGATCAGTGTGTCAGAGGAAACTGTGTAGAAGGACAGAATACCAGCAGGACAGTCCACATACACTGCTACTCTGTTAGAAACACACGAGGAGGAGATGCGTGTGTAGCTGTTATTGTGCCAGACAGAGTAACCACCACCATGATGAGAGCACTCCAGACTCCAGGACTGATCATTCCATCCAAACAAAAAGTCATAATTGTCTCCTTTCCTTCTGATTTCTCTGTAACTCACTGATATATAAACATTTCCTCTCCACTCGACCTCCCAGTAACATCGACCAATCAGATCATTTCTACACAGCAGCTGCTCCCAGAAATCAAATCTATCTGGATGATCAGGATATGACTGAACCTCCTCCACACATGTCACCTTCCTGTTGTTGTCAGACAGTTTGAGGTTTCTGTTCACTGTGTCTGTGTTGATTTGAAGCTGAATGAAATCTGATGGAGAGAACAAACACAATCCAGCTGCAGTTATTGATCCATCATCTGATCAGTTATTGATACTTTGATGATGACTCATCAATGAGTCATGTGACAGTTTGAAGATGGTTGAATGTTCATGAATCAAATGTAAAACACACTTACACTTCCTCAGACCTGGTGTCAGGTACCGGATTCCAGCAGGCTCCGCCCTGAAAGGAGGAGGAGTCTGTTTCAGCATGTAAACATGGACATCACATGACTTCATACACAGATTGATGTCAGTGTTACAACATTTATAAAGTAAATAAACACAAGTCTTTCTTTTTTCCTTCAATAATTACAACCCTGTCACTGTTACCATGGTGACGCAGCTCACCAAAAAAACCACCTGATGTTATCATGAGTATGATACATCAAACTGAATGGGTCAGAGACCAGATGTGCACCATCATGGTTTCATGGTGTTCCCTGTTACCATGACAACAGTATTCACACAACCCCGTCTCTAAACACACATCAATACTTGACCTTTTTCTAGAGGTCACTGCATCAACATACTTTCACCTACTGACACCGTTCCACCTTATCTCTGGTTACAAGACATGTGTCTGTCATCTCTTATATAACTGTTACCATGTGACCATGGCAACGCCATTCACCATCAGAAGCACCCGTTTCACACACAGGACAGACAGTATGACCTGTGACAACATGTGACACATCAAATCAATCAGTTTGACCAGTAGGAGTGAACTATGATGTCTACATGAAGTTTAGGGTTACCATGACAACACAGCTCACCAAAAACAACACCTGAAATGACCTACAAGACCAATTTTCAGTCATGTATGACACATCAAACTGACCAGGGTTTTCACTAGAGATGTACCTAGAGATGACCTAATTTCTCCTGGGCTAGAAAGCTGAGCTGTGCTACATTCATGGTGGTTGTCCTGGTTCAGGGTGTGACAGAAAGTCCAAGTAGTTTGTTGGTTTTGGTTAGACTTTGGTTGATTGTTGGTTTAGTTTGGTTTTTTGATTCTCGTTCTCTAGTTGTGTTCTGATTTTTGATTTGGTTTCAGGTTGGCCTTGATTTTTTCTTCTAGGTTGTTTTCCTTTATTTTATTTATTTATTTTTGTTAATAAATACTGAAATCTTTACCAACTTATAACAGTGTGTCTCCTTTTTGTCATGGCCTATGAGCCGGGTTGTGTTAACATGGGGGCTCGTCCTTTCAGGCAGTTTATGGGGTTGAGATCTGGTGACTGTGGGGGCCATTGTAGTACAGTGAACTCATTGTCATGTTCAAGAAACCAGTCCGAGATGATTCCAGCTTTATGACATGGTGCATTATCCTGCTGAAAGTAGCCATCAGAAATTGGGAACATTGTGGTCATAAAGGGATGGACATGGACAGAAACAATGCTCAGGTAGACCGTGGTATTTAAACGATGCCTAATTGGCACTAAGGGGCCTAAAGTGTACCAAGAAAACATCCCCCACACCATGACACCACCACCACCAGCCTGCACAGTGGTAACAAGGCATGATGGATCCATGTTCTCATTCTGTTTACACCAAATTCTGACTCTAACATTTGAATGTCTCAACAGAAATCCAGACTCATCAGACCAGGAAACATTTTTACAGTCTTCAACTGTCCAATTTTGGTGAGCTGGTGCAAATCATAGCCTCTGTTTCCTATTTGTAGAGGAAATGAGTGGTACCCGGTGGAGTCTTCTGCTGTTGTAGCCATCCATATATATATGTACATGTTTTATATTTGGTAAATTCATCCTGATGTTTATTATTTACATTTATTGTTGAGCTGACCACTATCTTATTGGATCATTGCTACAAACCAACCGTGTGATTATCATTTTTTATGATTTCTGTGGTTGTTGTTTACTGATTGTGGCTAAACAGTTTCACAGAATAAATTTTATAATAAATGCTCTCACAGTTAGTGAATTTATGAATCTTTTCTGATGTAATCTGTTACAAGTGCTAGCTACATTTTTACAACATTTATCAGCAGTGTTTATAATAATCTTTAAATGTGAGTAATGCTGTTTTAAAAGAAGCAAAATCCACATATTGTGACACAACCAAAAAAAAGGAAGTAAAATTAAAAGCAACAGTCAGATGCACCACATGTTGTAAAGAGGGAAATTAAAAAGATGATAGAAGTAGATAAAAGTGCTTTATTATTTGCCGTCACATGATTAATGCCTTTAAAGGAAGTAACAGTCAAGTTTCAGCTCCTGGTTGGGATAAATTACTATTTGTACAGGAGTTTGTAATTTACAACCTCAGTTAATCCGGGAGGAAACTGAGGGAGAGGAAGCATTTGAAATGGATGGAGATGAGAAGACTGATGACCAAGAACACAATGTGTATGCATGGGATTTAGCAGAGGACATTGAGTGATGCAGGGGTCTGCAACCTGCAACACTCCAGTAATAGCGGTGGATCAAGATGGCGTCACACAAAAATCACTCGTCAGATTACCGTATAGTGTCTATATATGAGTAAAGATGACAGATGGTTTGGGTGACGGGAGGTCACACGGTTTTTACCGCTTCATTTAGTTTCATCTTATAACAAGTTTGCCATTATTATTTTCATCATTTACATAAATCCTGACCATGAAACACCAATCTGGATTTTGTATCACTGGCTGAAAATCTTCACTTCAGTAAATGGGAACACAAACCCAAACACCTTTTGCTTGGACAATAGTGATGAAGGGAGTCATTGCCTCCATCTGCACCCAAAAAGGTGACTAAAAGTAGGACTGGATAGTCACTACACTATCTATCATGTGATTATTCTCCTCACAAGCCCCTCCCCCTGACCATTTAAATAAACCAATAAGGATTAAGCTGAATCTGGTAAATCTCTCTCACTAGTAGAAGGGTTTGGGTAACCCCCAAATTCCACTACGTGCGCTCCGCTCCGGTCAGCCTCCGCTCTCCGCCTCCACTGGCTTCCAAACTCATATTACACTGCACGCGCTCCACATTGGCTCCGCTCTGGTGCGAAGACCTGAGGTGCGCAAATATGCATGCGCAGGATTTGATTTACTGACATCCTTGTAAAAAGGATGCGTGGTGTCATAAAGAATCTTGTGCTTTTCCACTTCAAGGATCAACTGCTCCTCGTTCATCTGCAGCTGTCACTCGCTAGTGTTTATTACACAAACCCCGTATAGGGTAGGGATCGATAAAATGGCTTTTAAAATAATATATTTTTGAATTATACGGTGTTCAATTCATGTGTAAACACGCACAAATGTTTGGAAACATACATGTATATATATAATAGTTGTTAGATTAAAATACCTATGTGTATGGAACAAAATATGTGTTTGTTTATTGATTTATTTTGATAAAACGGAAGTTGTGCTTGTTCCCTATCCTGTTGGGGCGTTGTGGTTTCTGTACATTGACTGCAGACTTGCTCCGGCGTCCGGCAAAAATAGAATCTATCCTATTCTCGCCGGATGGCAGAACCGCAGTGCGGCGCATGGCAGCGCACTGTGGAGGCAGTAGAATAGCTCTGATTGACTACAATGGGACCGTTTTTGATCCGGCGTTCGTGCCAGAGTGGAGCGGAGCGCACGTAGTGGAATCTGGGGGTCAGAGGTCTTTCTGACCATCATGGGACATGTTCCCAGGAACACGTGAGTGTATCTGTATTGACCTGAGGACAGGACATGTTCTCAGGACCTCATATCTAGACAGAACATGTATGTGGGTATGTGGACTCACACAGCTTTGTTGGAGGCTTTGATCACTGGCAGGTTCCACACTGAAGCAGAGTTTTTATCCAGAACAAACTCATCCTGAGGTTCTTCTGATGACAGAACACACAGAACAAAAGGCTTTAGTTTCTAGAACTTTAGGGACTTTGTACAGAACAGGTTCCTGTGGGGTCTTAAAGTCCAAACTGTGGACCTCTAATTGGTTTTAGAACCAAAGGGTTCTTCAGAGATCCTTTACGTGACAGAACAGAAACATATGTTCTGGTCTACAGGTGTGTGAACATGTGGAGCTGCTGCTCTGTGATTGGCTGATTAACAAGTGATTGAACAGGTGAGTTCATGTGGGTCTCGGTTTGGAACATGATGTTTAAATGTTTCTAAGTATTTAGTCAAGAATAGAAGGAGACCTGGACTCATGAGACCAGAACGTCTAGAATCCAGATCTGGTTCTGATGGAGAACTTTCAATAGGAGGTCACATGGTCACCATCAGCATTATGGGTAATGTAGTTTTAGATACTCACGTGACCTCAAATGGTGTTGGAACTGATACAATAAAACTGCAGTGATAATAAAAACCAGGACCAGAACCAGAAGAACTTTGGACCCGGATGGAAACCGTTCTGTGGAGACACAAGAAGAACATTGTTACACATGACCTTTGACCTGTATGTAGAGCAGGTGTTTGGATTGTTACTGACCTTTAACCAGCAGTTCTACATCTGTAACTTTCCAGTCCTTTATGTCTCTGACGGTGCAGGTGTAGGTTCCACTGTCAGAGACCTGCAGGTGGGTCAGAGTCAGACTGAGGTCTCCAGTATCCAGAGCATCAGTCTTCATAGATGTTCTGTCTCTGTAAAGCTGGTTCTGGTCTTTCAATTCATCTCCATCTAATGTACGCAGGTGGACAGTTGAAGGACTGAGGTCCTGACGGGTCCAAATCATTGTTGGGTTTTGTATTGCATTGGTAGGAAACTGACAGGTCATCACGACATCTTCCTCCTCAAACTTCTCCACAGCTGAGACCTGCAGAGACCCTGTAAGGAAAGACAGGCAGAGAAGGTCCATCAGCAGCTGGTTTTAGGTCCCTCATCATCCTCAGAGACAATGTGTGTGTGTGTGTGTGTGGGGGGGGGTCACGCTGAAGCACTACAAAGATATGAAGAGGCACCCCCAACAGTAATTTTTCAATGTTTCGCGTAATTTATCAATATAATTAGTAATTTAGTGTTGTTTCAGTTGTATGGTGTAGTGCAACCTCCGACCATTAGGGGGCGCTTGTTGGAACGGACACACAGAGGAAGAATAAATCTTTGTGTGTTGCATGTTTCTGGTCCACGGTATCACACAGAGGACAACAAACCCTACGCCATCCCCGTAATAACAACCACCGGTCTCATTTATAAAGCTTGCCTACGCACAAAACGGGGTCGGGGTCCACACAAACTTTGGGATTTATAAAAAAAAACGTAGCGGAAAAAAGTGCGCAACTTTAAGTCGACTAAGAACCTGGCTTACGCACATTTTGGACATGGACTGCACCTGCAGTGTTGCTGCTGAGAAGGATAAAATCATTTCATCAAATCATTCATTGCGCACACAGAACAACAACCCCCCCCCACACACACACACACACAGCCCCCGCCCCGAAATGTGGAATATCAGCAGGGGGCCAGATTGAGACAAGATGTCATGCATCGTTTATAGGACCAACACAGAAGACATGATTTTTTATTTTGTTACAAATTCTTTAATTGTGCCTGAAATTTCAGTCAGGACATATTTTGTGCAGTTTTTCTTGCACTTCGTTCACTGCACTAATCATGTCCCTTTGCGCCTGCAGGACAGCGTCAGTTAGCACCCGGCCACTTTGAGGTGCGTCATGCGCCCGAGGCGCACTGGTGGGACAGGCTGACCCTGGAGCCACATCTTCAGTCACGCGCCCAGGATGCCTCATTGGACGCTTCGTCCAGAGTCACTGGGGGGAAACAAAGAGATTTGGTTTTGTTTTATATTTTAATGACAGACACATTTGATCTGTATTAATAAAAGGCTTAGTCTCCTCTACATGGTCAGTGTCTCCCTCCTTCTCTGGCACGATGCCATGCACGCTTGCCGGTTGGAGTACTGCTGAGATCCTAACAGCGAGCGGAGGGGGATCAGAGGTCCCAGCGGGTCCTCCAGTGGCAGACACACTCTGGCGGTGGAAAGCCATCTTTTTTTTTTGCCTCCACCTTCAGATCCGACCATTTTTTTGATATCTGCCACAGATCTCTCTGAAGAACTCACAGCATTAGCTACGTTTACATGCGCCAAATTTCCCCAATCTGATTAAAATCTTGGTCGATCGGAATTCCCAAATCCCTGTTTACATGGACACTAACTGAAATGATCTGATCATGCCATGAGTACACATGCACCAAGCACTCAATCAGGTTAAATGAGTTGAGCATGCGCACAGCGAGTTGTCTTTCCGGGGGAAGAAAAAAAAGTAAACAAACTCCCTCCTTTCTGCACGTCTTTCCCGCCCCATCGTGTGCTCGATCTGACTCACGTTATCCCCAATATGGACCTTCTGCGGGTGATTACCGTTATGTTTGGGTTTTTACTGGTCGCATTAACCAAGTTAGAGGCTGAATACATATTACTACTGCTCCTCCGCCACAGGAGAGGAGAGCAGGATGACAGGATGACTGCACCAGCAGACCACTTCTGTTTACCTCCCGCTATGTTTTCTACTTGGGTCTGCGAAAGCAGAAAGACGTCACGCTGAAGTTGTACGCATGTGCAGTGGGCTTTTTTCACCCTTTCTTTCTGAATGAGTGTGTACATGCACGTCTATCTGAATGAAGATCGGACAAAACCACCCCTCTCGATCGGAAGTAAATTTCATTCTGATCAGGCTGCATCGGATCAAAACATTCTGATTGACATGTTTACATGACGTCTTTTTTATCCGATTGGGCGTTTATTCTGATTAAATGTGCCCATGTAAACGTAGCTATTGACGGTTTCAGCAACGCTGTTCCACTCTGTGGATTTTGTGTTATTTGTTATGCCACTGCTGTGACCTCCAAAAAGCACTTCCTTTCATTTTTCCACCCACAAGTACCTCAATTTCTGCTTCGGTGAAGTTGAGCTTCCTTGATCTTCCTTGATCTGCGGTCGCCATCTTATTGGTGGACGAGCCGGTTCATTAATATGCAAGAGATCCACGAGGCACTTTGCATTGACCATTTACGGCAGAAAATGGGTGTGTTGAGGGCGGGATGTGATCCAGAAACACCCAGTGCCTTTGAAAAAGAGAGTTACGACACGTTTTGAACTCGCGGTCACATGGTTCATGGAGCTCTCAATAGTTCCAAACATCCCAGCGCCGTAAGTCAGTTTGAACGGCGTATAGAGGGACAGATCACAAAAATTAAATATTTTCACATTTCTCCTGGTGATTTTTGGTAATTATTGAATAATAATGTGTCTTAATTCCTTCACAGAGTAATCTATTTATTTTTTATTTTATCCGAGCATTTCTAGAAAGACAGACACTCGTTCTACATTTTAGAGGAATACGAGAGTCCTAACACATTGTTGAATACATTTAGACCACATACTGTATATTACTGTAATATATTATAGCGATATATTTGGTGTAGTAATGCAACACACTGCTCAATATAAGCATATTTAATAACTTTATGTCCTACAAGACGCCCTAAACTCCAGTTGTAATACCCAATTTAAAGTGGTTTTCTGAAAGCTAGAATGATAATGCAACATCTCTGCTCCAGCTTACCTTGAAGAAAATATGTAGCTGTTTATGTTTTGAATGATGACATGTTATGTTCAGTAGAATACAGTTTACAATTATAACTTTATATTTTTATGTGAACACAGTACATGTATCTATAATCCAGTTTATCAGGCTTCTATAGTCTGACTAATAGTAACTCATTGATTAAAAAGAAAATTTCAACAAAACTCTATATGGTCAAACACAGTAGATAAAAAAATGTGTGTTAATTGTGAAAAAATAAATAACCAAACTTGTACAACATGTATAATAGTATTTTAATAAAGTATTTTACCAACATTCTGTCAACAAATCTGAGCAATGTGCTCAAGACCTAATGAAACTTTGGAATAACTTACTTACTTTGAATAGTTGTTGTTTGTTTTGTATTGAAATGAAATTTCAGTCAATCAGAAAATTACAAATTTTAGGGTTGGATAAAATTTTTAAATGTAATTTTATTTCTCTATATTTTTTATTTTGACAGGGCCATTATAATTTCAGAGAATGATGAAAGAAGCAACAGCAGTGAGGCAAATGAGATAAGGGAAAGTGAGGGGGGACATGAGATGGTATCAGAAGAGAGGGACATGCAGGAACCCATGAGGAGCCGGCGTCAGAGCCAGGAGGAGTATGGAACAGGTTATGCAACCAGGGAACCGAGCTGAAAAACCTGAGGGAGGAAATAGAAAGTCAAAAAGAACAAATTAGAAGATTGGAAGGAGCAATTAAAAGACAGACAAAAATTAATTAAATCCAGAGAAAGAAAGTTTAACATGAAAAAAAAGGCCATATTTTTACTGAAGATCAGATGAAGGCCATTGGCATGAAAAACAAGAGGCATTACATGGAGCAAACATACAATAAAAAAGGCCATACAACTCTGTTTTTCAGTGTGTTCAACAGGCTCCAGGTTTGTTCAAGACATGAACATCCCATTGTTTTTCTTTTGACAGCCTCCCCATCAACCAGTCAGCTCCAGCACACCATCATTCCACTTACCAACTTGTGCATCACTCCATCACAGACTGAACTGTCCGTTGTTACTGATCAGCTCTCCGCTCAGCCACTACTTCGAAAACATGAAGATGGACACACAACACGTGTAACCTGTAATAGTTAAATAAGATTGTTTTTAGTTACTCTTTGACATTTATTTATTGATAGTTATGTTACTGTTAATTCTTATTTCTTGTCATTCCCTACTTAATCACAAAATTGCAAATGCTAATTTTATAAAGCTAGTGGAAATGAGTAGTTCTATGGAAAATATCTCATTTTTAAAAGTTATGGTGTTCGACTACTGTTCTTGAAATATCTTAATTCTACTCTTTATCATTTGAGTACACAAACTAGAACAACATATCTTCTTACGTTGGTAATCCTGTTTGTGTCATGCTTCAGCAGTTTGTTGCAGTCAGTGTTATGTGGAAAAATGATGAACAGAAAAATATTAAATAATTACTTGTCTTCAAAATCACATTTTCCTTTATTATTAGTCTCTCCATTTATGCTTCCATTTCTGATGCATTAAAGTTTGTGTTGATACAGCAGACAGCAACTTATTGTACAAAAAACCCAAATAAAACTAATAATGTAAAAAGTTTACAGCCTATTTCAAACTGTGGTGAATATTTTCAAAAAGTAGAATTAAAAAACTGTAATAAACCCGTCTACATCTAGTCAATCTTGTCTAAACCCCTCTTGCTCACAATCAACAAGCTGCACTAGCTCGTTAAAGGTTATCTAGTTAAAACTGGTAACATAAATTATCAACGTTGGCTTATTTTAGTACGAAGCGGTTAGCTAACGCTTTACAATGCAAAAAAAAGATGAAATTTCATCAACTTACCGGAGAAAATCCTTCCGAAACACCGAAAACAAAATGCAGTAAATGCAGCAGCGAGGACTGTTTGGAACTATTCGAGGCTGCATGAACACATGACTTCTGCCTTCCATTCTTTCCATTGAAGTCTATGGGAGTGTCATAACTCTCTCTTTCAAAGGCACTGGAAAAACCTGAGCACATTTCTAGGTAGAGTGTGATTTATAAAGCAGAGATTGCATGCAGCTGTGCGTACGCCATGTTTTATAGGTCCCAAACTTACTTGGCGTAAGTAGATTTTTTTTGCTGAGCTTCAGTACAGTTTTATTAAAGATTCAATGTAAAGTTTTATAAATGAGACCCCTGGTCTCTGACTGGTGGTCCAGTTCTGTCCTAAACTAAAGGATCAGGACTCAGTAAAGGTGGACCAGGATCTCAGACAGGAACAGGAGAAAGTTTTAGATTCAGGATCGCTTCACTTTGTCAGATCTTTAGTAGAAAGTTGAAGTTTGTTGATCATTTACCATGAGAGAGAAAACATTTACAATCACACTCAATAAAATCTGAACCAACACACAACAACACCATCTTGATTATGAATCACTTCCTGTCTGCTGGTTTGACCTTTGACCTCACTGTTACACCTGACAGCTGAGATCTGCTGCAGGAAACTCTCCCTGTCTGTTGCTCTGATCCAGAATCTGATCCAGATTCTGATCCAGAATCTGAACCAGAGTCTGAACCAGAGTCTGAACCAGAGTCTGATCCAGATTCTGATCCAGAGTCTGAACCAGAGTCTGATCCAGAATCTGATGTAGACTCTTATCCAGAGTCAAGTGTGAACCAGAGTCTGATCTAGGGGATGGTCCAGATTCTGATCCAGAGTCTGATCCAGAGTCTCATCCAGGGTCTGATCCAGAGTAAGAACCAGAGTCTGAACCAGAGTCTGATCTAGGGTCTGGTCCAGATTCTGAACCAGAGTCTGATCCAAAGTCTGATCCAGAATCTGATCCAGAATCTGATCCAGATTCTGATCCAGATTCTGATCCAGAGTCTGAACCAGATTCTGATCCAGAGTCTGAACCAAAGTCTGATCCAAAGTCTGAACCAGAGTCGGAACCACAGTCTGATCCAAAGTCTGATCCAGAGTCTGTTCCAGAGTCTGAACCAGAGTCTGAACCAAAGTCTGAACCAGAGTCTGATCCAGAGTCTGATCCAGAGTCTGAACCAGAGTCTGAACCAGAGTCTGATCCAGAGTCTGATCCAAACTCTGATCCAGAGTCTGAACCAGAGTCTGATCCAGAGTCTGAACCAGAGTCTGATCCAGAGTCTGATCCAGAGTCTGATCCAGAGTCTGATCCAGAGTCTGATCCAAAGTTTGATCCAGAGTCTGATCCTAGAGTCTGATGCAGAGCCTGAACCAGAGTCTGATCCCGAGTCTGAACCAGAGTCTGAACCAGAGCCTGATCCAGAGTCTGATCCACAGTCTGAACAAGAGTCTGAACAAGAGTCTGAACCAGAATCTGATCCAGACTCTGATCTTGGATCTGGTCTAGACTCTGATCCAGAGTCTGATCCAGAATCTGATCCAGAATCTGATCCAGACTCTGATCCAGAGTCTGATCCAGAGTCTGATCCAGAATCTGATCCAGAATCTGATCCAGAATCTGATGCAGAGTCTTATCCAGAGTCTGAACCAGAATCTGATGCAGAGTCTTTTCCAGAGTCAAGTCTGAACCAGACTCTGAACTAGACTCTGATCTTGGGTCTGGTCCAGAGTCTGATCCAGAGTGTGATCCAGAGTCTGACACAGAAACTGATCCAGGGTCTGATCCAAATTCTCATCCAGAGTCTGATCCAGAATCTGATTCAGGGTCTGATCCCGAGTCTGACCCAGAAACTGATCCAGGGTATGAACCAGAGTCTGACCCAGAGTCTGAACCAGAGTCTGATCCAGAGTCTGAACCAGAAACTGATCCAGGGTCTGAACCAGAGTCTGACCCAGAAACTGATCCAGGGTCTGATCCAAATTCTCATCCAGAATCTGATCCAGAATCTGATGCAGAGTCTTATCCAGAGTCTGAACCAGAGTCTGAACCAGAGTCTGACCCAGAAACTGATCCAGGGTCTGATCCAAATTCTCATCCAGAGTCTGATCAAGAATCTGATCCAGAGTCTCATCCAGAAACTGATCCAGATTCTGATCCAGAATCTGATTCAGGGTCTGATCCATAGTCTGATCCAGAGTCTGACCCAGAGCCTGAACCAGAGTCTGATCCAGAGTCTGATCCAGAATCTGACCCAGAGCCTGATCCAGAGTCTGATCCAGAGTCTGACCAAGAGCCTGATCCAGAGCCTCATCCAGAGTCTGATCCAGAGTCTGAACCAAAGTTTGATCCAGAATCTGATGCAGAGTCTGATCCAGAGTCAAGTCTGAACCAGACTCTGATCTTGGGTCTGATCCAGACTCTGATCCAGAGTCTGATCCAGAATCTGATCCAGAATCTGATCCAGAATCTGATGCAGAGTCTTATCCAGAGTCTGATCCAGAGTCTGAACCAGAGTCTGATCCAGAGTCTGAACCAGAGTCTGACCCAGAGTTTGATCCAGAGTCTGAACCAGAGTCTGACACAGAAACTGATCCAGGGTCTGATCCAAATTCTCATCCAGAGTCTCATCCAGAAACTGATCCAGATTCTGACCCAGAAACTGATCCAGGGTCTGATCCAAATTCTCATCCAGAGTCTGATCCAGAATCTGATTCAGGGTCTGATCCAGAGTCTGACCCAGAGCCTGAACCAGAGCCTGAACCAGAGTCTGATCCAGATTCTGATCCAGAGTCTGACCCAGAGCCTGATCCAGAGCCTGATCCAGAGTCTGATCCAGATTCTGATCCAGAGTCTGACCCAGAAACTTATCCAGGGTCGGATCCAAATCCTCATCCAGAGTCTGATACAGAATCTGATTCAGAGTCTGATCCAGAGTCTGACCCAGAGCCTGATCCAGAGTCTGAACCAGAATCTGATCCAGAGTCTGATCCAGAGTCTGAACCAGAATCTGATGCAGAGTCTTATCCAGAGTCAAGTCTGAACCAGACTCTGATCTTGGGTCTGATCCAGAGTCTGACACAGAGTCGGATCCAGAATCTGATCCAGCTTCTGATCCAGAGTCTGATCTAGAATCTGATCTAGAATCTGATCCAGAGTCTGATCCAGAATCTGATCCAGGGTCTGATCCAGAGTCTGATCCAGAGTCTGATCCAGAGTCTGATCCAGAATCTGATCCAGGGTCTGATCTGCAGTTCAGCAGCTTCCAGAGAGAAAGATGAAAGAAAAGCAGTGAGACTGAAGTGATGGAGGATCAGATCAGAGACAGGAAGTGGATCTTACCGTGCAGGAGGATCCCAAACACCACCAACATCTTCATCTTCCTGTCAAACAGCAACAAACACAAACTGAGAGAACTTTCAAAGTCCATGAGGACCTCATGTCCCAGCAGCTGATCGTCTCCTGAAGCTCTGACAACACTTCACTGTCTCTTCACCTACAGGAACTATCAGCTCTCACAGACACACCCAGTGTGGAGGTGTAGTGATGGGGGAGGAGCTAAAGGCTGACTCATCTGTCACATGACTCCCAGCAGCCTCTGCAGACTGGACCTGTTAGCAGAACTTCTTCTGACATGAGGTCCAGAACCTTGGAGTCCCGTGTGTGAAGCTTTAACTCCTGTTGAGTCTTGAAGCTGCTGTGAAGTAGAAACTGTTTGTAGCTTCAGATGTTGTTAAACTGGATGTTGGATGAAGTCCAGAACACCTCAGACCAGTTCTAAGGAAAGACCAGATGTTCAGTTTCCTCATAGTTTCAGACCTGATCAACCAGTTTGTACCTGCATCATTAAACTCTCCTGTTTGTGTTTGGACACATTCTGATCAACAGTTTGTTTCACAGTGTTGGATTTATGTGTGTGTGTGTAACACTTTTACCAGCTGGTTGGAATAAAGGAGTAAATATTCAATGTTCACTCTTATATTAATAATAACTC
>SSNP01000534.1:7666-19293 GCA_006937955.1 Pachypanchax playfairii
AACAACCAGAAATGTAGCACTTTATTTGTGAAACTAAGAGGACGGAGAAGGATCATAAGATGTATTTATATGGTGGGCTTCATGGTGAGTGTGTAAACTTTAAACATGTGTTGTCATGCTTTCAGAACAGATGAGCTATAAAAACACAACCGTTTGAGAGTATTTACATATGTGACAGTTTTTAAATGATACAATATAACCGAGTTAGTAACAATTTAAGGGATTTTAAATATCACTGAAACACGCGGTTCGGTTGAAAATTGGACAATGAATGAAAAAGTCAAATGAAGGAACTGATCTCAAAAATAAACAATCTGAGTGGGTTTATCATTAAAATCACTGCTAAAGTTAATGTTAAAGATAATTAGCACAGTCATTACATATTGTTAAGCCAGTACATAATAGATGACACTGGTTTAACACAGCTGTATTTGTATAATTCCCTCTGAACATAGCTCACATATCAAATGATATACGCATATGTTATATAACTGCGAAGATGTTGGAGAACAAGACAGTCGAGTTTGACATTTGTGTTGTTTTTACCTTTATTATTATTATTATTATTATTATTATTAATTGCCAGTTGAAGGTTTCCTTCTGAGGTTGAAAATTGAAAGATTTGCTGGCAGTCGTACTTCAGAGAGATAAGTGAATATTTTTATTTATCTAATTAAAGGCGAGTAAAATAATTCAAGCCGCTCTGATTGATTGCACATAGAAAAGATGGAAACCAGCTGAGACAGTAACTCTACTTAGGTGAAATATTTCTGGAATGACCGGCAGTAGAACACTGTATGACTGGCTGTGTGTCCTCAATTCAATGTTTGGCCAAAACTGCTCTGATTTCAGGAAAACAGAAAAAGCGATTGAGGGATCACTTTACGTGGCTTCTGCGTTTATACTCAAACTGTACTGAAAACTGGGCATGTATATACAGTGGACTTGATTTACAGAAAAACGAGAGTTACAAACTGTAACAGTGTCACGATGAGCAGAGCAGTTGGACAACTCCTCATTAGGTGTATCAAATAAGTAAGAGGCTGCGTAATGCGTAATGACGCAACACAGAGAAACAGCTGTGTGTCTGCAGTTATGAACAAATAATCATCAGAAATCACAACTGTGACTGACTGATAGATAATAAATAAATATTCAAATATTTAAACAAGTATCATCTCACCCCATGTCTGCCAGCAGACAGGAGTGAGTGAAAACATTCATTCTGTCAGAACGTTGAGAACAGAATGAATCATGGAGAAAGAGGAAATGTCTCGCAGGTAGAAGCGGATGAATGAGCACGGGGAAGACCAGGAAGCTGCAGTGCAGATGTCATCCACCGCCATCCCTCCATGCAGAGCTGTGGAGGACGAGATCCCTCTGCAGGAGTGAGCTCTGATGTTCTCTGGAGGTTCGAGTCCAGAGGAGACATACGCCTGGGAAATAGCCTCACATAACCAGTGAGAGAGGCGCTGGGCGGACAGGGGATGTCCTGCGGAGTTTTCTCTGTGATGAACAAACAGACGCTGGCAGCAGCGCATTAGTGCGTGCGACATAACTGGAGAGTGTGCGCACGGGACAGAGAAGGTGAGACTTGGCCTCCTCAGAGTTATGAGGAGGAGGATAAAAGCCATTCAGAGAGATCAGCCTCGATCTGAACGAGCTGGTCATGAGTAAACCCAGCAAAACAACCATGTGGGCTGCTGACATCATCCCCAGCAGCCCCATGACTGACAGGGCCATCACCACGCTGCGAGGCCGCATGCGGCGGAGCATTGCTGACATGGAAGCTTAAAGGCTGCAGCGCGGTCTCTACACATTTAGAGAACGTGCACGGGGTGAGAGAGTAGCCGAACAGCAGTCGGTTGTACTAGTAGGGGATTCCCCGGAAGCAGAAGCATAGATACTTGCGATGCTTCGGGATGATGGAGATGTGGAAATAAGCGTCCTTCAGATCTACGGAGGTGAACCAGTCGTTGAGGCGAACATTTTCCAGCAGCTGTCTGATGGTCAGCATGTGGAACTGTCTCTCCATGATCGATGTGTTAAACAGGGACAGTTCGAGAATGGGCCTCATTCCTCCCGTTTTCTTCGGAACCAGGAAGTAACAGGAGTAAAAACCCATGTTCACCTCTCCGTGGGGAAAACTGGAGATGACGTTTTTTACCAGGAGTTCCTGCAGCTCTGACTGGAGGGCGAAGCTCTGCTCCGGGGAGGTCAGCACTGTCTCCACAATCCCTCTGAACTGCGGAGGATGAGAAGCAAAATGCAGCGTGTAGCCCCTGCTGATCAGCCTGCTCATCCATCTGTCTGGGGAGTAGACGCTCTGCCACTCTGGCCAGTGCTCTGAGAGCGGGCGCGCATGTTGCTGCTGCGCTGCACTCCTTCGTGACGTCAGCCAGCTCAGGGCCCCTGCCGCCATTCCTCTGAGAGGGGGAACCCATGGGGGGCCTTGATCGAAAGGGCTGCTGGTTAACCTCTGCAGAAGGCTGCAGGCTCAGGTCAGATCTGAACTGAGCGGTCGCGCACTGAGAGATGGTATCAGCGTGAATGCAATGCTGTTTTACCGCAGGCTGTTGACATGGAGACGATGGCTTTAGACCACTTATGCTCTGTGATGAAAGCGGAGTGTCAGCCAAGCTTCGGCGCCTATTAAACACCTGTCTAGAGGATGCCGGCTGGCTCTGTGTGGGGAATGTGCACGAGGGAGCTACCGTGCGATCAACAGGCGAACTGGAGTTAAACGGATTATTGTTCTTAGAGACATGTATGTGTTTTATTTCAAAACATGTCACAGGGTCATAGCAAACATTCCCCCCAAGGAGTCATTTTTTTTGGTGGCGGCCTTCGTCTACTTTGCTGGTTGATCCAGGGTGTCTGCTGTTGGCCTCGGAAGCCCTGGGTTGGCGTGTATGCTGCTCCGACGACAAGGAGGCGGCAGCAGCAGGTGGAGGAGCGGAGCTGGAAGCGGCAGCAGCGGTAGAGCGTCTCTGCTGCTGGCGCTGGCCACGGCGATCCCTCAAGCAGCCAGATGAGCAAGGAGGGCAGGATTCAGGTGGTTCGCTGCACCAGCGTCTGCCAGACAGCGATGCGGGAAGCGCACACCGCCAATGTTGCACACAGTTCAAAATGGCGTCAGCGACTGTACAGAGGAAGCCTTTCAGCTCCTCTGGCAGCTCCGCCTCGTCCACCTTCTTGGATATAGCGAATGCCAACAGGCCGATGTTGTTGGTCGCTGCGGCTGCCTGCAGCGCACATTAATGGGCGCGATCAATGAAGCAATCAGTTGGTTGTGCTTGGAGGGTTGGACAGGCCGCTGTTCAGCCAGCCTGGTCTTCACCCCCAGCACGACAGCGAGGTCGGGGTCCAGAGGGGGAACAGGGGGAAAGCTTCTCTCCGTTAGCTCCTCCCCTCTGGTGATAGATGCATAAGTGGAGACCAGCGCTTTTATTTTGGCGGGCTCCGCTCTCACCTGGGAGAGGTAGGTTAGGCAGGACGGGCACAGGCGGATGACGTTGGACATTTTAATAAGTACTGAATAAAAAAAGGGAGCCGATTACCCGGTCTCACTGTTATTTATACTAGACCGGGGTAGGACCCATTCAACAGGTGGGCGTGGACCAAAGTTTTCATTGCGGCGCTGCGCGCCAAGGGGTAAGCCCATTAGCGATAGCCTTAAAGGGCGAAGCCTACACGACGTAGAACTTTCTTTTTTTCTCTCTCCCATACGTGGATTACCGTAATACAGGACATAGAAACGCGCTCCAATATTCAAATTACCGTAACTCACTGAGTAAGAGCGCACTTCAATATTTTCTCTTAATATTACAGCTGTAGCAATGGCAATTTCATTACCATAAGCAAACATATGTCATGTATTTGCTCAAACTTTACAAATGCTAATGATTTATTTTATACCACTACATTACAGTTGTAAAAGACTATATGAGTTTGTTAACTGATTTCCGATTACTCGTCAACTGAGTCTTCCTCGGTCAGAAGGAATAGGCGGACTCCATTGGAGCAGTTCAGGGAATTTATTGATGAGGATTTAACAGGAGCACATAAATGGGGGTAATGGTCTGTGTTAGTTCAAGGTGTGTGTCTGTACCAGTATATGTGTGTGTGTGTGTGTGGGTATCTGTAACAGAAAGAACAGAAAATATATATTAATACAGTGTGGGCAGGCTCTAATACACACATAACTGCAATAATAACAGGCCTGCAGTACCGCCGCAAATCCCCTAGAGGGAGCTATAACACCACACATGAACTTTACATAAATTTCCCCTAAGGGAATAGCCGCAGCAGAACTGGCTACTTAATACAGCTAATATAGCATTTACAGGTGAAATAATGCTGTACACTGGTGTTGTACAAGTGAAACATATGGCATAGGTAAAGGATGGCTATTTGGGAGTGCTCGTGAAGAGCAGCTGCATCTATAGCAGTAGACACGTGCAACACGAGGACGGTCATCAAACAGGGTAACAACTATGAAAGTGTATATGAATCTAAAACCATATACTTACATCTCAAGGACGCACACAACACTCTGACACACAAACTATGACACGATTAAACAAGATGGCACTGTGATCCGTGCCTGGATGCTGCACTTATGGCGCTTATCCAAACACGAGAGCGGAACTACAATAGAAAAGATGCACCCTGGGTAATGTAGTCTGTGGTCAGAGACGGGACTTTTAACAGCCGCCCTTGTATTTGCAGAGCGAATACACTCAGTCAAAAGTCCACTAAGGCGAAGAGGTGCCACTTGAGTCCTCAGGCACTCCAGGAAGTTCGATCCATTTGGTTACACGGCGAATGTAGATACTGTCCTTGATCTTCACCTCTGCAGCTCGAACAACTCCATCTGTCCCTGGGAAAACTTTAGTGATGGTCCCAATGGGCCACAGACCTCTTGGAAGGTTGGAATCGACGATCATCACAACCTGTCCCACAGCAGCATTGTCGGTGGATTTCCTCCATTTCTGTCTCAGTTGGAGTCCTGGGAGGTAGTTCTGGACAAAACGTTTTCCAGAAATGGTCACTGATCACCTGGCTGTGTTTCCATCTTCTGTTGGACAGAGTATCATGAGGACCGTACACTGCTTGTGGTAGTGCTGCATCACGCCGCCCCATTAACAGAAGGTTTGGCATGATTGGGTCCGGATCGGCTACATCCGAGGATGCATATCCGAGAGGCTTAGAGTTAAGGATGCCTTCAACCTATATGAGAGTAGTAAGAAGGACTTCTTCTGCCACAACTTGATCTTTCAGGACAACCTGTACAGCAGACTTGACTGACCTGATTTTCCTCTCCCAGGCTCCCCCGAAGTGAGGAGCATGTGGCGGGTTGAAGTTAAAGTTGATAGTCTGCTTTGCCAGCTGTTCTTGCAGCTCTGGGGCCATGTTTCCAAAGGCCCTCTGCAGTTCCTCGTAGCCACCCCTGAAATGGGTGCCCCGGTCAGACCACAGCTCATACGGCTTCCCTCGGCGTGCAATAAACCTGCATAATGACAGTAAGAAAGAGGCAGTGTCAATGCTAGGCAGAAGATCTAAGTGAACACATCTGGTGGTGAGGCATTTATAGATGATCCCCCAGCGTTTCTCTCTTCTCCGTCCGATCTTAATCACAAATGGCCCGAAAAAGTCTTGGCGTCCTCTGAGGATCCAGTAGGTGCGGCGTATCTCTGCAAAGAATCTCCCTGGACCAGGGTGGAGTAGCTGAGCATCATTGTGTTTCAAGATGAGCTGAGTCAGAGGGTGATCAGGTGCTAGGACAACTGGATGGATGCTGTCAAGGTCTACATCTGTGACTTGACGCAGACGACCTCCAACTGTCATAAGGCCACTGAGGTTGTCATACCGAGGCGGTACCAAGTGGATACCATTTCAGTGCTCCCCGGGGTACGAGTTCGAAAAAATAGCCCAAAGTGGGCGACCCCATTGTCCTCGGGGCCATGTCCGTCCGTAACAGGCTCAAATGAATGGGGTCCGCGCCCGGAATCGATAACTTTCCCTCAGGTGAAAGAGCACTGAGATGACTGCTTGCACGCACAGAGTGGCCTTCTTGGAGAGCTTGGACCTCTTCTGGGAAGCTGTCATTCTGTGCAGAGTGAAGCAGCTGGGTCTCTGCCTCTAGGTGTTCAGCTGCCGTAAAGGAAGTGGCAGCCGCTCCATTCAGAAATTGATGCCAAAATCAACTCGTCCAAAGATGTGTACTGGGCTGGATCTGTTAAGTTTGAGGAGGTGGATGTGAGGCCACGGAAGGCGGTCTTTCTGAGTTCTATACTGCCACAATCTGGGAACTCTGTCGGAGGCTTAGGCCAGGTGTCAGGAGTCTGAGTTAGAAAGTGTGGGCCTCGTGACCAGCGAATGGTGATAGTGAGTTCTTCCAGTGGTTTGCCTCTCGTGTTTTCATCAGCTAAATTATTATTTGTGTTCACATAGCCCCATTGTTCTGGTGAGGTTAGCTCCTGTATCTCACAGATTTGAGTCCCAACAAAAACTTTGTACCTGCAGGAGGTACTGGATCCACTGCAGCACTGTTGTAGAATCTGTCCACAGGTAGACGGAGTGCACGTGTAGAGCAAGTTCCGTCTGTAGCACCTTGGCTAGCTGGGCTCCTGTGAGCGCAGCACATAGCTCTAGTCTGGGCATTGACACCTTCTTGCAGGGTGCTACTCTGGAGCGAGCCATGATGAAGGTGGCGATAATGTGCACCTGCTGCCCCATGTCTCTGAGGTAGGCCACAGCTCCATAAGCCCGCTCAGAGGCGTCGCAGAAGATGTGAACTTCATATACGGTGCTGTTCATGTTGTGAGGAGGAGTGTAGCAACGGGGAATGCAAATGTTTTGGAGATGTAGCAGTTCTTTCTCCCATTCAAGCCAGGACTGAAGCAGGTTACCTTCAATGGGCTCATCTCATCCTCTCTCTGTGCTCCACAAAGCTTGTACAATGAGTTTTGCTCTTGTAGTATAGGGGCAAATATAACCCAGCGGATTATACTGACTGCCCAGTACTTTGTAGATGTTGCGCAGCGTCACCGTTGTGTAGGCTACTGGACGATGTTTGTATCCCAGGACGTCTGTTCGGCAGTGCCAGCTGAGACCCAATGTTGACTCCCGTGGATCAAGACTTTTAAAGTTCAGCCACAGTTCATAACTATCCGACCTGGCTGTGCTGGGCAGATGAGCAACCTCCTCAGGGATGTTGCTTGCCCACTGGCGTATCTCAAATCCACCTTTGAGGAGTAGCTCTCTCATTCTGTCAATGAACGACTTGCCCTTTTGTGGGTTGGAATGGGACTGTAGACAGTTGTCCACATAGAAAGCTGTGTGGACTAAGTCATTGATGTCCTTATGTGTGTCTTTGTACTCCTTTACGTGGCTCTGAAGGGCAAAGGTAGCACAGCAGGGGCTACATGTTGTCCTGAATGGTAGGACTCTCCACTCGAATACATCTGGGGGCCTCTCCGTTTCACAGTCTCTCCAAAGGAACCGCATCAGGGGGCAATCTTCGGGGAGCAGCCGGACCTGGTGAAACATGGCTTTTATGTCTTCGCTCACTGCCACCGGATACTGTCGGAAGCGGAGGAGTACACCCAGCAGTGTAGGCCCCAGCATGGGTACTGGCAGGAGATAGTGGTTGAGGACAGTTCCCTGGAATTCAAATGAACAGTAAAAGACCACCCGGGCTTTGTTGTTGTGGTGTACAATGTGGTGGGGCACGTACCAAGATTCATTAGAGCTCTGAATCTCTTCGGGGGTCAGCTTCACAACATAACCAGAGTCCACCAACCTCTTAATCTCCTGATTGTATGTAAGTGCCAAGTCAGGATTCTTCACCAGCTTGCGCTCTGTGGACCTCAGAAGCCCTTTCACGACTTCAGGAGAGACATGCAGTTGTGGGAAGTCTTTCTTCCTGAGTAAAGGAGTTGCTTATCTCTTGACACCTTCTACTGGTACTCTGATGGTCTTAGCTTCTAACATGGCAATGGCCTCTCTGTCCTCCTTCGAGCGTGTGACTTCCTTCTCGAGTCTGTGGACGGGAGTGTCTAGTTGCCACAGACACTGTACGTCCTGTTGCAGGGTGTCAGCAGGAGAAAGGAAGGAAACGTTCAGGCAGTGCACCTCCCCCTGCTGTGTGGGCAAACTGCTGCTTGGACCCTGGATGGCCCAGCCTAGCTTGGTGCAGACAGCGACCGGTCCGTGGGCTGGACCACGCAGGACTGGACGGACAGGAGTTATTAGGTGAGCGTTGTCAGAGCCGATTAACACAAGAGGCTGTATCTGGTTGAACCCTTCAAGCTGTGCTTGCTGTAGGTGGTGATACGTCTCCTTTAAAAGCTCCACTGGAAGTGACTGTTCTGCTAGACTGAGCTGTTGGGCAGTTAAGGCTCGTGTTAATTTATAGCGCCTTTTCGGGTTGGCCTTTGGGGACACCTGGAATGAGACGTATACTCCCTCCAGAGACACCAATAAGTGCTGTTCTCCACAGGTGCTGCATGGCTTTTTAAGAGTGCACTGCTCTGGTGTGTGTTTATGGCCACAGCATCAACATTTGGATTCCTCCTTTATCCAAGTGGTTACAGCGTTAAGGTCGAGCCTCTTAAAGTCTGTGCCGGCACTCAGGTAATGTTCTGTTCGTTTACAGTATGGGCAATATGGCTTAAATGTCTGTCTCTTCTTAGAGAAAGAAGAAGTACTTGTTCGGTGTGCTTCAGTCTCTGTCTTTGGCAGCGCTTGAGCAGGATCAGAACCATAATAGATGGATGCAGACTTACTCTGTGACTTGGACCCTGCAGAGGCTCGGGGTTTGCCGATCTCTGAACGTGGTCTGTCTGATGACTGCGGCTGGGTGGCTTGTTTTGACAACTGTCGCACTTGGGACTTGCGCTTGAGTCATTCGGAGAGGTCATACATGTTGTATGTGCAGCTGCTGCCGGTGTGTGTGATACCATGTGTGATGCAGTACTCAATGAAGCTGTCTCTGTAGCTGGGAGGAATTTTAGTGAGTAAACTGTCTACATGTTATCCACACTGGAGCTCATTAGCAGCTACTTCATCCATAGTACTGAGAAGGCCAACTAGGCTGGTCAGTGCCAAGGAGAAATCTTCAAAAGCTTGATGGTCACCGGCCTTAATAGGAGAGCAGTTAAGTATAGTACTCAGTTCGCTCTGAGCCACAGCCGCCCCTATGAAAGAACAGCGTATATGAATCTAAAACCATATACTTACATCTCAAGGATGCACAAAACACTGTGACACACAAACTATGACACGATTAAACAGGATGGCGCTGTGCTTTGTACCTGGATGCTGCACTTATGGCGCCGTGCTACACAAAAGTAAAACTTATCCGAACACGAGAACGGAACTACAATAGAACAGATGCACCCTGTGTAATGTAGTCTGTGGTCAGAGATGGGACTTTTAACAACAGTGTTAAAAAAAGTGTTTGGGTACATTAGTGCAGCTGTATCATGGTGCAAAGAGCTATATCCTTTACGTATGGTACGATTAGTGGACTAATCGCCAAAAAAGGCTGATGATTACTTGAAGATTGTGCAAAGAAGATTCTCTGAGACACACAGACAGCAAATCAGGGCGGGGGGAGGGGGGGGCACATAAGGGAGCAGCTGGAAAATGTGTCTGTCCTCCGGCATCAACTAACTAATTACAGCTAACCATGATTACAGCAAGAAGGGAAGAACTATGTGAATCAACAACTGGAAAAGATGATCAAAGATGTATTTTTATTTGTTTTTGTCAGGAAAATGGTCCATTTGTTTACATGAAGGGACGCGAAACATGTGGAAGAGCCAGTGTATTACTTCTCAGTTCAGTACCTGCATTTTGAACAGATACTGGGATTAAATACAGAAGGTCTGAACAGCTTGTAACACTGTTGATTGCAGCGATAAGGTTAACATGTAAGTTAACATGTCCTGCTTCAGTTTTCTCTGGGTACTCTGGTGTCGTCACAGACTAGAAACATTCTTGTTAGCTTCACTGGTGACTCTGAGTTAAATCAGATCAGTTAACACATGACAGTGTTTGTGTTTTTCATGTTTCAAGGCTTTTTAAGCACTCCCTCTCCATCTGTAGAGCCTTGCTGTCTGACCTTGTGTCTGAATCAAAGCGCCCTCTGGTGATGGGACACTTTAACGCAGCATCCAGCATTTGTTTGTTTCATCCTTGGTCCCGTGGTGAAGGGATACCTCACTGAGCGTGAAGGAGGATTTTACACCTCTTCTTTTGCTTGTTCAGTGATCTTTTTTCTTAATGCGTAAATACAGTAGGATTGTTATTCACGTCGGCAGTAACGATACCCGGTTATGCCAATCGGAGGTCACTAAGGTTAATGTTGCTTCGGTGTGTAACTTTGCAAAAACAATGTCAGACTCCGTAATCTTCTCTGGTCCCCTCCCTAATCTGAGAAACGATGACATGTTTAGTCGTATGTCTTCATTTCGTCGCTGGTTGTCTAGGTCGTGTCCTGATAACAATGTGGGCTTCATCGATAATTGGCAGACATTTTGGGGAAAACCTGGACTGATTCAGAGAGACGGCATCCATCCTATTTTGGATGGTGCAGCTCTCCTTTCTAGAAATATGGCTGAATTTATTACTTTTCCAAAACCGTGACAATCCAGGGTCCAGTCCAGGAAGCAGAGTTGTAGTCTTACACACCTCTCTGCAGCTTCTCTGTCGTTACCCTCCCACTTTCCTATAGAGACGGTGTCTGCTCAACCACGGTTCAAATTAAATAAACAAATATTCAGTTCTAGAAAAATAAATAATAGAAATCTGATAAAAATAAACACAGTTACTAATATAAAACCTGTAAATAAAACCATTAGATGTGGTTTACTGAATGTTAGATCTCTTTCATCTAAATCTCTGTTAGTTAATGATCTGATAATTGATCATCATATTGATCTATTTTGTCTTACGGAAACCTGGCTGCAGCAGGAGGATCATGTTAGTATTAATGAATCAACTTCTAACTACCTTAATCTTTATGTTCCTCGAGCAACAGGTCGAGGAGGAGGAGTAGCAGCTATTTTCCCGTCAGGTCTATCAATTAGCTCTAGACCAGCTATTAGTTATAATTCTTTTGAATTTATGACCCTCAGTATTTCTCACCCAAATTGGAAATCAGAGGAACCTATTTTACTTGTTGTTGTATATCGTCCACCAGGTGCTTATTCTGAGTTCTTGTCTGAATTTTCAGTCTTTTTATCAGAACTATTTTTGAAATCTGATAAAGTCATTATAGTGGGAGATTTCAATATTCATGTTGATGTTGAAAGTCATAGTTTGAATATAGCTTTTAATGATCTTTTGGATTCAGTTGGTTTCTCTCAAAGTGTAAACAAACCAACTCACTATTGTCATCATACACTTGATCTTGTTCTGACTTATGGTGTAGAGATTGAATAGCTGATAGTGTTTCCTCACAACCCTGTCTTGTCTGATCATTTTTTAATAACTTTTGAGTTTACCATGATAGACCTCACTGCTCCAGATAGAAACTTTAACTACCGTAGATGTTTATCAGAAAATGCTGTAAGAATCTATTCCATTAGCTTTATCTTCTTTCCAGAAGAATAATA
>SSNP01000535.1:0-24228 GCA_006937955.1 Pachypanchax playfairii
GGAGAGATGAGAACGGAGGAGAGATGAGAGCTGAGGAGACATGAGAGATGAGGAGAGATGAGAGGAGACATGAGAGCTGAGGAGAGATGTGAGGAGACATGAGAACTGAGGAGACATGAGAACTGAGATGACATGAGAGGAGACATGAGAGGAGACATGAGAACTGAGGATACAAGAGAACTGAGGAGATACGAGAACTGGGGAGACATGAGAACTGGGGAGACATGAGAACTGAGGAGACATGAGAGCTGAGGAGACACGAGAGGTGAGGAGACAGGAGAGCTGAGGAGACATGAGAACTGAGGAGACACGAGAGCGGAGGAGACATGAGAACTGAGGAGACATGAGAACTGACGAGACATGAGAGGAGACATGAGAGCTGAGGAGACATGAGAACTGAGGAGACATGAGAACTGAGGAGACATGAGAACTGAGGAGACATGAGAGCTGAGGAGACATGAGAACTGAGGAGACATGAGAGCTGAGGAGACATGAGAACTGAGGAGACATGAGAGGAGACATGAGAACTGAGGAGACATGAGAGCTGAGGAGACATGAGAACTGAGGAGACAAGAGAGCTGAGGAGACAAGAGAGCTGAGGAGACATGAGAGCTGAGGAGACATTAGAACTGAGGAGACATGAGAGGAGACATGAGATCAGAGGAGACATGAGAACAGAGGAGACATGAGAACTGAGGAGACAGGAGAAATGAGGAGACATGAGAACTGAGGAGAAATGAGAACTGAGGAGTCATGAGAGGAGACATGAGAGGAGACATGAGAACTGAGGAGACATGAGAGGAGACATGAGAACTGAGGAGACATGAGAACTGAGGAGACATGAGAGGAGACATGAGAGGAGACATGAGAGCTGAGGAGACATGAGAACTGAGGAGACATAAGAGCTGAGGAGACATGAGAGGAGACATGAGAGCTGAGGAGACATGAGAGGAGACATGAGAACTGAGGAGATATGAGAGGAGACATGAGAGCTGAGGAGACAGGAGAGCTGAGGAGACATGAGAGGAGACACGAGAGCAGAGGAGACATGAGAACTGAGGAGACATGAGAACTGAGGAGACAGGAGAGCTGAGGAGACAGGAGAACTGAGAAGACATGAGAGCTGAGGAGACATGAGAACTGAGGAGACATGAGAGGAGACATGAGAACTGAGGAGACATGAAAACTGAGGATACATGAGAACTGAGGAGACATGAGAACTGAGGAGACATGAGAACTGAGGAGACATGAGAGGAGAGATGAGAACTGAGGAGACATGAGAGGAGACATGAGAACTTAGGAGACATGAGAACTGAGGAGACATGAGAACTGAGGAGACATGAGAGCTGAGGAGACATGAGAACTGAGGAGACATGAGAGCTGAGGAGACATGAGAGCTGAGGAGACATGAGAACTGAGGAGACATGAGAGCTGAGAAGACATGAGAGGAGACATGAGAGCAGAGGAGACATGAGAACTGAGGAGACATGAGAACTGAGGAGACATGAGAACTGAGGAGACATGAGAGCTGAGGAGACAAGAGAGCTGAGGAGACATGAGAGCTGAGGAGACATGAGAACTGAGGAGACATGAGAGCTGAGGAGACATGAGAACTGAGGAGACAAGAGAGCTGAGGAGACAAGAGAGCTGAGGAGACATGAGAGCTGAGGAGACATGAAAACTGAGGAGACAAGAGAACTGGGGAGATACGAGAACTGGGGAGACATGAGAACTGAGGAGACATGAGAACTGAGGAGACATGAGAGCTGAGGAGACATGAGAACTGAGGAGACATGAGAGCTGAGGAGACATGAGAACTGAGGAGACATGAGAGGAGACATGAGAACTGAGGAGACATGAGAGGAGACATGAGAGGAGACATGAGAACTGAGGATACATGAGAACTGAGGAGACATGAGAACTGAGGAGACATGAGAGCTGAGGAGACATGAGAACTGAGGAGACATGAGAGGAGACATGAGAACTGAGGAGACATGAGAGCTGAGGAGACATGAGAGCTGAGGAGACATGAGAACTGAGGAGACATGAGAGCTGAGGAGACATGAGAACTGAGGAGACATGAGAGGAGACATGAGAACTGAGGAGACATGAGAGGAGACATGAGAGCATAGGAGACATGAGAACTGAGGATACATGAGAACTGAGGAGACATGAGAGGAGACATGAGAACTGAGGAGACATGTGAGCTGAGGAGACATGAGAACTGAGGAGACATGAGAACTGAGGAGACATGAGAGGAGACATGAGAACTGAGGATACATGAGAACTGAGGAGACAAGAGAGCTGAGGAGACATGAGAACTGAGGAGACATCAGAGGAGACATGAGAACTGAGGAGACATGAGAGCTGAGGAGACATGAGAGGAGACATGAGAGGAGACATGAGAACTGAGGATACATGAGAACTGAGGAGACATGAGAGGAGACATGAGAACTGAGGAGACATGAGCGCTTAGGAGACATGAGAACTGAGGAGACATGAGAGCTGAGGAGACATGAGAACTGAGGAGACATGAGAACTGAGGAGACATGAGAACTGAGGAGACATGAGAGGAGACATGAGAGGAGACATGAGAACTGAGGAGACATGAGAACTGAGGAGACATGAGAGGAGACATGAGAACTGAGGATACATGAGAACTGAGGAGACATGAGAGGAGAAAAGAGAACTGAGGAGACAAGAGAACTGAGGAGACAAGAGAGCTGAGGAGACATGAGAACTGAGGAGACATCAGAACTGAGTAGACATGAGAGGAGACATGAGAGGAAACATGAGAACTGAGGATACATGAGAGCTGAGGAGACATGAGAACTGAGAAGACATGAGAGGAGACATGAGAACTGAGGAGACATGAGAGGAGACATGAGAACAGAGGAGACATGAGAGCTGAGGAGACATGAGAACTGAGGAGACATGAGAACTGAGGAGACATGAGAGGAGACATGAGAACTGAGGAGACATGAGAACTGAGGAGACATGAGAACTGAGGAGACATGAGAGCTGAGGAGACATGAGAGGAGACATGAGAGGAGACATGAGAACTGAGGATACATGAGAACTGAGGAGACATGAGAGCTGAGGAGACACGAGAGCTGAGGAGACACGAGAGCTGAGGAGACACGAGAGCTGAGGAGACATGAGAACTGAGGAGACAAGAGAGCTGAGGAGACATGAGAACTGAGGAGACATGAGAGGAGACATGAGAGCTGAGGAGACATGAGAACTGAGGAGACATGAGAGCTGAGGAGACATGAGAACTGAGGAGACATGAGAGCTGAGGAGACATGAGAACTGAGGAGACATGAGAAATGAGGAGACATGAGAGGTGACATGAGAGGAGACATGAGAACTGAGGAGACAGGAGAAATGAGGAGACATGAGAGCTGAGGAGACATGAAAGCTGAGGAGACAAGAGAACTGAGGAGATACGAGAACTGGGGAGACATGAGAACTGGGGAGACATGAGAACTGAGGAGACATGAGAGCTGAGGAGACATGAGAACTGAGGAGACATGAGAGCTGAGGAGACATGAGAGGAGGCATGAGAGCTGAGGAGACATGAGAACTGAGGAGACATGAGAGGAGACATGAGAGGAGACATGAGAACTGAGGAGACATGAGAACTGAGGAGACAAGAGAACTGAGGAGACATGAGAACTGAGGAGACAGGAGAGGAGACATGAGAACTGAGGAGACATGAGAACAGAGGGGACATGAGAACTGAGGAGACATGAGAACTGAGGAGACATGAGAACTGAGGAGACATGAGAGGAGACATGAGAACTGAGGAGACATGAGAACTGAGGAGACATGAGAGGAGACATGAGAACTGAGGAGACATGAGAGCTGAGGAGACATGAGAACTGAGGAGACATGAGAGCTGAGGAGACAAGAGAGCTGAGGAGACATGAGGGCTGAGGAGACATGAGAACTGAGGAGACATGAGAGGAGACATGAGAACTGAGGAGACATGAGAGGAGACATGAGAACTGAGGATACATGAGAACTGAGGAGACATGAGAGCTGAGGAGACACGAGAGCTGAGGAGACATGAGAGGAGACATGAGAGCTTAGGAGACATGAGAACTGAGGAGACATGAGAGCTGAGGAGACATGAGAGCTGAGGAGACATGAGAACTGAGGAGACATGAGAGCTGAGGAGACATGAGAACTGAGGAGACATGAGAGCTTAGGAGACATGAGAGGAGACATGAGAACTGAGGAGACATGAGAACTGAGGAGACATGAGAGGAGACATGAGAACTGAGGAGACACGAGAGCTGAGGAGACATGAGAGCTGAGGAGACACGAGAGCTGAGGAGACATGAGAACTGAGGAGACAAGAGAGCTGAGGAGACAAGAGAGCTGAGGAGACATGAGAGCTGAGGAGACATGAGAACTGAGGAGACATGAGAGCTTAGGAGACATGAGAGGAGACATGAGAACTGAGGATACATGAGAACTGAGGAGACATGAGAGCTGAGGAGACATGAGAGCTGAGGAGACACGAGAGCTGAGGAGACATGAGAACTGAGGAGACACGAGAGCTGAGGAGACATGAGAACTGAGGAGACATGAGAGCTGAGGAGACATGAGAACTGAGGAGACATGAGAACTGAGGAGACATGAGAGGAGACATGAGAGGAGACATGAGAACTGAGGATACATGAGAACTGAGGAGACAAGAGAGCTGAGGAGACAAGAGAGCTGAGGAGACATGAGAGCTGAGGAGACATGAGAACTGAGGAGACATGAGAGCTGAGGAGACATGAGAACTGAGGAGACATGAGAGGAGACATGAGAACTGAGGAGACATGAGAGGAGAGGAGACATGAGAGGAGACATGAGAACTGAGGATACATGAGAACTGAGGAGACATGAGAGCTGAGGAGACACGAGAGCTGAGGAGACATGAGAACTGAGGAGACACGAGAGCTGAGGAGACACGAGAGCTGAGGAGACATGAGAACTGAGGAGACATGAGAACTGAGGAGACATGAGAACTGAGGAGACATGAGAGCTGAGGAGACATGAGAACTGAGGAGACATGAGAGCTGAGGAGACATGAGAACTGAGGAGACATGAGAGGAGACATGAGAGGAGACATGAGAACTGAGGAGACATGAGAGCTGAGGAGACATGAGAGGAGACATGAGAACTGAGGAGACATGAGAGCTGAGGAGACATGAGAACTGAGGAGACATGAGAACTGAGGAGACATGAGAGCTTAGGAGACATGAGAACTGAGGAGACATGAGAACTGAGGAGACATGAGAACTGAGGAGACATGAGAGGAGACATGAGAGGAGACATGAGAACTGAGGAGACATGAGAACTGAGGAGACATGAGAACTGAGGAGACATGAGCGCTTAGGAGACATGAGAACTGAGGAGACATGAGAGCTGAGGAGACATGAGAACTGAGGAGACATGAGAGGAGACATGAGAGGAGACATGTTAGGAGAAATGACAACTGAGGAGACATGAGAGCTGAGGAGACATGAGAGGAGACATGAGAGGAGACATGAGAACTGAGGAGACATGAGAGGAGACATGAGAACTGAGGAGACATGAGAGGAGACATGAGAACTGAGGATACATGAGAACTGAGGAGACAAGAGAGCTGAGGAGAAAAGAGAGCTGAGGAGACACGAGAGCTGAGGAGACATGAGAACTGAGGAGACACGAGAGCTGAGGACACATGAGACCTGAGGAGACATGAGAGGAGACATGAGAACGGAGGAGACATGAGAGCTTAGGAGACATGAGAACTGAGGAGAAATGAGAACTGAGGAGACATGAGGGCTGAGGAGACATGAGAACTGAGCAGACATGAGAAGAGACATGAGAACTGAGGAGACATGAGCGCGTAGGAGACATGAGAACTGAGGAGACATGAGAACTGAGGACACATGAGAGGAGACATGAGAACTGAGGAGACATGAGAGCTGAGGAGACATGAGAACTGAGGAGACATGAGAGCTGAGGAGACATGAGAACTGAGGAGACATGAGAGGAGACATGAGAGCTGAGGAGACATGAGAACAGAGGAGACATGAGAACTGAGGAGACATGAGAACTGAGGAGACATGAGAGGAGACATGAGAACTGAGGAGACATGAGCGCTTAGGAGACATGAGAACTGAGGAGACATGAGAACTGAGGAGACATGAGAACTGAGGAGACATGAGAGGAGACATGAGAGGAGACATGAGAACTGAGGATACATGAGAACTGAGGAGACATGAGAGCTGAGGAGACACGAGAGCTGAGGAGACACGAGAGCTGAGGAGACATGAGAACTGAGGAGACATGAGAGGAGACATGAGAACTGAGGAGACATGAGAGCTGACGAGACATGAGAACTGAGGAGACATGAGAGCTGAGGAGACATGAGAGGAGACATGAGAACTGAGGATACATGAGAACTGAGGAGACATGAGAACTGAGGAGACATGAGAACTGAGGAGACATGAGAACTGAGGAGACATGAGAGGAGACATGAGAACTGAGGATACTGAGAACTGAGGAGACATGAGAGCTGAGGAGACATGAGAACTGAGGAGACATGAGAACTGAGGAGACATGAGAACTGAGGAGACATGAGAACTGAGGAGACATGAGAACTGAGGAGACATGAGAGGAGACATGAGAACTGAGGAGACATGAGAGCTGAGGAGACATGAGAACTGAGGAGACATGAGAACTGAGGAGACATGAGAGCTTAGGAGACATGAGAACTGAGGAGACATGAGAACTGAGGAGACATGAGCGCTGAGGAGACATGAGAACTGAGGAGACATGAGAGGAGACATGAGAACTGAGGAGACATGAGAGGAGACATGAGAACTGAGGATACATGAGAACTGAGGAGACATGAGAGCTGAGGAGACATGAGAGGAGACATGAGAACTGAGGATACATGAGAACTGAGGAGACATGAGGAGGAGACATGAGAACTGAGGAGACATGAGAGCTTAGGAGACATGAGAACTGAGGAGACATGAGAGCTGAGGAGACATGAGAACTGAGGAGACATGAGAGGAGACATGAGAAGAGAGGAGACAGGAGAGGAGAGGAGAGAGGAGAGGAGACATGAGAGGAGAGAAGAGAGGAGAGGAGACAAGAGAGCTGAGGAGACACAGAGGAGACAAGAGAGCTGAGGAGACAGAGAACTGAGGAGACATGAGAACTGAGGAGACATGAGAACTGAGGAGACATGAGAGCTGAGGAGACATGAGAACTGAGGAGACATGAGAGCTGAGGAGACATGAGAGGAGACATGAGAACTGAGGAGACATGAGAACTGAGGAGACATGAGAACTGAGGAGACATGAGAGCTGAGGAGACATGAGAGCTGAGGAGACATGAGAACTGAGGAGACATGAGAGCTGAGGAGACATGAGAACTGAGGAGACATGAGAGCTGAGGAGACATGAGAACTGAGGAGACATCAGAGGAGACATGAGAACTGAGGAGACAGGAGAACTGAGGAGACATGAGAGCTGAGGAGACATGAGAACTGAGGAGACATGAGAGCTGAGGAGACATGAGAACTGAGGAGACATGAGAGGAGACATGAGAACTGAGGAGACATGAGAGGAGACATGAGAACTGAGGATACATGAGAACTGAGGAGACATGAGAGCTGAGGAGACACGAGAGCTGAGGAGACATGAGAACTGAGGAGACACGAGAGCTGAGGAGACATGAGAACTGAGGAGACATGAGAGGAGACATGAGAACTGAGGAGACATGAGAGCTGAGGAGACACGAGAGCTGAGGAGACAGGAGAGCTGAGGAGACATGAGAACTGAGGAGACAGGAGAGGAGACAAGAGAACTGAGGAGACATGAGAGCTGAGGAGAAATGAGAGGAGACATGAGAGCTGAGGAGACATGAGAACTGAGGAGACATGAGAACTGAGGAGACATGAGAGGAGACATGAGAGGAGACATGAGAACTGAGGATACATGAGAACTGAGGAGACATGAGAGCTGAGGAGACACGAGAGCTGAGGAGACACGAGAGCTGAGGAGACATGAGAACTGAGGAGACACGAGAGCTGAGGAGACATGAGAACTGAGGAGACAAGAGAGCTGAGGAGACAAGAGAGCTGAGGAGACATGAGAGCTGAGGAGACATGAAAACTGAGGATACATGAGAACTGGGGAGACATGAGAACTGAGGAGATACGAGAACTGGGGAGACATGAGAACTGAGGAGACATGAGAGGAGACATGAGAGGAGACATGAGAACTGAGGAGACATGAGAGCTGAGGAGACATGAGAGGAGACATGAGAACTGAGGAGACATGAGAGGAGACATGAGAACTGAGGAGACATGTGAGCTGAGGAGACATGAGAACTGAGGAGACATGAGAACTGAGGAGACATGAGAGCTGAGGAGACATGAGAGCTGAGGAGACACGAGAGCTGAGGAGACACGAGAGCTGAGGAGACATGAGAACTGAGGAGACACGAGAGCTGAGGAGACATGAGAACTGAGGAGACAAGAGAGCTGAGGAGACAAGAGAGCTGAGGAGACATGAGAGCTGAGGAGACATGAAAACTGAGGATACATGAGAACTGGGGAGACATGAGAACTGAGGAGATACGAGAACTGGGGAGACATGAGAACTGAGGAGACATGAGAGCTGAGGAGACATGAGAACTGAGGAGACATGAGAACTGAGGAGACATGAGAGCTGAGGAGACATGAGAACTGAGGAGACATGAGAGGAGACATGAGAGAGAGAGACAGGAGAGGAGACATGAGAGGAGACATGAGAGCTGAGGAGACATGAGAACTGAGGAGACATAAGAGCTGAGGAGACATGAGAGGAGACATGAGAGCTGAGGAGACATGAGAACTGAGGAGACATGAGAGCTGAGGAGACATGAGAACTGAGGAGACATGAGAGGAGACATGAGAACTGAGGAGACATGAGAGCTGAGGAGACATGAGAACTGAGGAGACATGAGAGGAGACATGAGAGGAGACATGAGAGCTGAGGAGACATGAGAACTGAGGAGACATGAGAACTGAGGAGACATGAGAGCTGAGGAGACATGAGAGGAGACATGAGAGCTGAGGAGACACGAGAGCTGAGGAGACATGAGAACTGAGGAGACATGAGAGCTGAGGAGACATGAGAACTGAGGAGACAAGAGAGCTGAGGAGACAAGAGAGCTGAGGAGACATGAGAGCTGAGGAGACATGAAAACTGAGGAGACAAGAGAACTGGGGAGATACGAGAACTGGGGAGACATGAGAACTGGGGAGACATGAGAACTGAGGAGACATGAGAGCTGAGGAGACATGAGAACTGAGGAGACATGAGAGCTGAGGAGACATGAGAGGAGACATGAGAACTGAGGAGACATGAGAACTGAGGAGACATGAGAGGAGACATGAGAGGAGACATGAGAACTGAGGATACATGAGAACTGAGGAGACATGAGAGCTGAGGAGACACGAGAGCTGAGGAGACATGAGAACTGAGGAGACACGAGAGCTGAGGAGACATGAGAACTGAGGAGACAAGAGAGCTGAGGAGACAAGAGAGCTGAGGAGACATGAGAGCTGAGGAGACATGAGAACTGAGGAGACATGAGAGGAGACATGAGAACTGAGGAGACATGAGAGGAGACATGAGAGGAGACATGAGAACTGAGGAGACATGAGAACTGAGGAGACATGAGAGCTGAGGAGACACGAGAGCTGAGGAGACATGAGAACAGAGGAGACATGAGAGCTGAGGAGACATGAGAGCTGAGGAGACATGAGAGGAGACATGAGAACTGAGGAGACATGAGAGCTGAGGAGACATGAGAACTGAGGAGACACGAGAGCTGAGGAGACATGAGAACTGAGGAGACAAGAGAGCTGAGGAGACAAGAGAGCTGAGGAGACATGAGAGCTGAGGAGACATGAAAACTGAGGATACATGAGAACTGAGGAGACATGAGAACTGAGGAGACATGAGAACTGAGGAGACATGAGAACTGAGGAGACATGAGAGGAGACATGAGAGGAGACATGAGAACTGAGGAGACATGAGAACTGAGGAGACATGAGAGCTGAGGAGACATGAGAACTGAGGAGACATGAGAGGAGACATGAGAACTGAGGAGACATGAGAGGAGACATGAGAACTGAGGAGACATGAGAGCTGAGGAGACATGAGAGGAGACATGAGAACTGAGGAGACACGAGAGCTGAGGAGACATGAGAACTGAGGAGACAAGAGAGCTGAGGAGACAAGAGAGCTGAGGAGACATGAGAGCTGAGGAGACATGAAAACTGAGGATACATGAGAACTGAGGAGACATGAGAACTGAGGAGACATGAGAACTGAGGAGACATGAGAACTGAGGAGACATGAGAGGAGACATGAGAGCTGAGGAGACATGAGAGCTGAGGAGACACGAGAGCTGAGGATACATGAGAACTGGGGAGACATGAGAACTGAGGAGACATGAGAACTGAGGAGACATGAGAGGAGACATGAGAACTGAGGAGACATGAGAGCTGAGGAGACATGAGAGGAGACATGAGAACTGAGGAGACATGAGAGCTGAGGAGACACGAGAGCTGAGGAGACATGAGAACTGAGGAGACATGAGAGCTGAGGAGACATGAGAACTGAGGAGACATGAGAGGAGACATGAGAACTGAGGAGACATGAGAGGAGACATGAGAACTGAGGATACATGAGAACTGAGGAGACATGAGAACTGAGGAGACATGAGAGGAGACATGAGAGGAGACATGAGAACTGAGGATAATGAGAACTGAGGAGACATGAGAGCGGAGGAGACACGAGAGCTGAGGAGACATGAGAACAGAGGAGACACGAGAGCTGAGGAGACATGAGAACTGAGGAGACATGAGAGTAGACATGAGAACTGAGGAGACATGAGAACGGAGGAGACAAGAGAGCAGAGGAGACATGAGAGGAGACATGAGAGCTGAGGAGACATGAGAACTGAGGAGACATGAGAGCTGAGGAGACATGAGAACTGAGGAGACATGAGAGCTGAGGAGACATGAGAGGAGACATGAGAACTGAGGATACATGAGAACTGAGGAGACATGAGAGGAGACATGAGAACTGAGGAGACATGAGCGCTTAGGAGACATGAGAACTGAGGAGACATGAGAGCTGAGGAGACATGAGAGCTGAGGAGACACGAGAGCTGAGGAGACATGAGAACTGAGGAGACATGAGAACTGAGGAGACATGAGAGCTGAGGAGACATGAGAGGAGACATGAGAACTGAGGAGACATGAGAACTGAGGAGACATGAGAGCTGAGGAGACACGAGAGCTGAGGAGACACGAGAGCTGAGGAGACATGAGAACTGAGGAGACATGAGAGCTGAGGAGACATGAGAGGAGACATGAGAGCTGAGGAGACATGAGAACTGAGGAGACAAGAGAGCTGAGGAGACATGAGAACTGAGGAGACATGAGAGCTGAGGAGACATGAGAGGAGACATGAGAGCTGAGGAGACATGAGAACTGAGGAGACATGAGAACTGAGGAGACATGAGAGGTGAGAGGAGAGGAGACATGAGAACTGAGGAGACATGAGAACTGAGGAGACATGAGAGCTGAGGAGACATGAGAACTGAGGAGACATGAGAGCTGAGGAGACATGAGAACTGAGGAGACATGAGAACTGAGGAGACATGAGAGGAGACATGAGAGGAGACATGAGAACTGAGGAGACATGAGAACTGAGGAGACATGAGAGGTGAGGAGACATGAGAACAGAGGAGAAATGAGAACAGAGGAGCATGAGAACTGAGGAGACATGAGAGCTGAGGAGACATGAGAACTGAGGAGACATGAGAGCTGAGGAGACATGAGAACTGAGGAGACAAGAGAGCTGAGGAGACAAGAGAGCTGAGGAGACATGAGAGCTGAGGAGACATGAAAACTGAGGATACATGAGAACTGGGGAGACATGAGAACTGAGGAGACATGAGAGGTGAGGAGACATGAGAACTGAGGAGACATGAGAACTGAGGAGACATGAGAACTGAGGAGACATGAGAAGACATGAGAGGAGACATGAGAACTGAGGATACATGAGAACTGAGGAGACATGAGAGCTGAGGAGACATGAGAACTGAGGAGACATGAGAGCTTAGGAGACATGAGAGGAGACATGAGAACTGAGGATACATGAGAACTGAGGAGACATGAGAGGAGACATGAGAACTGAGGAGACAGGAGAGGAGACATGAGAACTGAGGAGACAAGAGAGCTGAGGAGACATGAGAGCTGAGGAGACATGAAAACTGAGGATACATGAGAACTGGGGAGACATGAGAACTGAGGAGACATGAGAACTGAGGAGACATGAGAGGAGACATGAGAGGAGACATGAGAACTGAGGAGACATGAGAACTGAGGAGACATGAGAGCTGAGGAGACACGAGAGCTGAGGAGACACGAGAGCTGAGGAGACATGAGAGGAGAGAAGAGAAGTGAGGAGACATGAGAGGGGAGGAGAGAAGAGAACTGAGGAGACATGAGAGCTGAGGAGACACGAGAGCTGAGGAGACACGAGAGCTGAGGAGACATGAGAACTGAGGAGACACGAGAGCTGAGGAGACATGAGAACTGAGGAGACAGGAGAGGAGACATGAGAACTGAGGAGACATGAGAACTGAGGAGACATGAGAGCTTAGGAGACATGAGAACTGAGGAGACACGAGAGCTGAGAAAACACGAGAGCTGAGGAGACACGAGAGCTGAGGAGACATGAGAACTGAGGAGACACGAGAGCTGAGGAGACGAGAGAACTGAGGAGACATGAGAACTGAGGAGACATGAGAGCTGAGGAGACATGAGAACTGAGGAGACATGAGAGCTGAGGAGACATGAAAACTGAGGATACATGAGAACTGGGGAGACATGAGAACTGAGGAGATACGAGAACTGAGGAGACATGAGAACTGAGGAGACATGAGAGGAGACATGAGAGGAGACACGAGAACTGAGGATACATGAGAACTGAGGAGACAAGAGAGCTGAGGAGACACGAGAGCTGAGGAGACATGAGAGTTGAGGAGACATGAGAGGAGAGGAGAGATGAGAGGAGAGAAGACAGCAGAGGAGACATGAGAACTGAGGAGACATGAGAGCTGAGGAGACATGAGAACTGAGGAGACATGAGAGGAGACATGAGAACTGAGGAGACATGAGAGGAGACATGAGAACTGAGGATACATGAGAACTGAGGAGACATGAGAACTGAGGAGACATGAGAGCTGAGGAGACATGAGAACTGAGGAGACATGAGAGGAGACATGAGAACAGAGGAGACAGGAGAGGAGACATGAGAACTGAGGAGACATGAGAACTGAGGAGACATGAGAGCTGAGGAGACATGAGAGGAGACATGAGAGCCGAGGAGACATGACATGAGAGGAGACATGAGAGCTGAGGAGACATGAGAACTGAGGAGACATGAGAGCTGAGGAGACATGAGAGGAGACATGAGAGCTGAGGAGACATGAGAGCAGAGGAGACATGAGAACTGAGGAGACATGAGAACTGAGGAGACATGAGAGCTGAGGAGACATGAGAACTGAGGAGACATGAGAGCTGAGGAGACATGAGAACTGAGGAGACATGAGAGGAGACATGAGAACTGAGGAGACATGAGAGGAGACATGAGAACTGAGGAGACATGAGAGCTGAGGAGACATGAGAGCTGAGGAGACATGAGAGCTGAGGAGACATGAGAACTGAGGAGACATGAGAACTGAGGAGACATGAGAACTGAGGAGACATGAGAGGAGACATGAGAACTGAGGAGACACGAGAGCTGAGGAGACATGAGAACTGAGGAGACAAGAGAGCTGAGGAGACAAGAGAGCTGAGGAGACATGAGAGCTGAGGAGACATGAAAACTGAGGATACATGAGAACTGGGGAGACATGAGAACTGAGGAGACATGAGAACTGAGGAGACATGAGAACTGAGGAGACATGAGAACTGAGGAGACATGAGAGGAGACATGAGAACTGAGGATACATGAGAACTGAGGAGACATGAGAACTGAGGAGACATGAGAGCTGAGGAGACATGAGAACTGAGGAGACATGAGAACTGAGGAGACATGAGAGGAGACATGAGAACTGAGGAGACATAAGAGCAGAGGAGACATGAGAGGAGACATGAGAGCTGAGGAGACATGAGAACTGAGGAGACATGAGAACTGAGGAGACATGAGAGCTGAGGAGACATGAGAACTGAGGAGACATGAGAGGAGACATGAGAACTGAGGAGACATAAGAGTTGAGGAGACATGAGAACTGAGGAGAGATGAGAGCGGAGGAGACATGAGAGGAGACATGAGAGATGAGGAGACATGAGAACTGAGGAGACATGAGAACTGAGGAGACATGAGAGCGGAGGAGACATGAGAACTGAGGAGACATGAGAGGAGACATGAGAACTGAGGAGACATGAGAGGAGACATGAGAACTGAGGAGACATGAGAACTGAGGAGACATGAGAGCTGAGGAGACATGAGAGGAGACATGAGAGCTGAGGAGACACGAGAACTGAGGAGACATGAGAACTGAGGAGACACGAGAGCTGAGGAGACATGAGAACTGAGGAGACAAGAGAGCTGAGGAGACAAGAGAGCTGAGGAGACATGAGAGCTGAGGAGACATGAAAACTGAGGATACATGAGAACTGGGGAGATACGAGAACTGGGGAGACATGAGAACTGAGGAGACATGAGAGGAGACAGGAGATGTGAGGAGACATGAGAACTGAGGAGACATGAGAGGAGACATGAGAACTGAGGAGACATGAGAGCGGAGGAGACATGAGAGGAGACATGAGAACTGAGGAGACATGAGAGCTGAGGAGACATGAGAACGAGGAGAGATGAGAGCTGAGGAGACATGAGAGGAGAGATGAGAGGAGAGGAGACATGAGATCTGAGGAGACATGAGAGCTGAGGAGACATGAGAACTGAGGAGACATGAGAGGAGACATGAGAACTGAGGAGACATAAGAGTTGAGGAGACATGAGAACTGAGGAGACATGAGAGCTGAGGAGACATGAGAACTGAGGATACATGAGAACTGAGGAGACATGAGAACGGAGGAGACATGAGAACTGAGGAGACATGAGAGGAGACATGAGAGGAGACATGAGAACTGAGGAGACATGAGAGCTGAGGAGACATGAGAGGAGACATGAGAGCTGAGGAGACATGAGAACGGAGGAGACATGAGAACTGAGGAGACAAGAGAGCTGAGGAGACAAGAGAACTGAGGAGACATGAGAGCTGAGGAGACATGAAAACTGAGGATACAAGAGAACTGGGGAGACATGAGAACTGAGGAGACATGAGAACTGAGGAGACATGAGAACTGAGGAGACATGAGAACTGAGGAGACATGAGAGGAGACATGAGAGGAGACATGAGAACTGAGGAGACATAAGAGCTGAGGAGACATGAGAACTGAGTAGACATGAGAGCTGAGGAGACATGAGAGGAGACATGAGAACTTAGGAGACATGAGAGCTGAGGAGACATGAGAGGATACATGAGAACTGAGGAGACATGAGAACTGAGGAGACATGAGAGAAGAGGAGACATGAGAACTGAGGAGACATGAGAGGAGACATGAGAACTGAGGAGACATGAGAGCTGGGAGACATGAGAACTGAGGAGACATGGGAGGAGACATGAGAACTGAGGAGACATGAGAGCTGAGGAGACATGAGAGGAGACATGAGAACTGAGGAGACATGAGAGCTGAGGAGACATGAGAACTGAGGAGACATGAGAGCTGAGGAGACATGAGAACTGAGGAGACATGAGAACGGAGGAGACATGAGAGGAGAGGAGAGAGGAGAGGAGACATGAGAACAGAGGAGACATGAGAGCTGAGGAGACATGAGAACTGAGGAGACATGAGAACTGAGTAGACATGAGAACTGAGGTGACATGAGAGGAGACATGAGAACGAGGAGACATGAGAACTGAGGAGACATGAGAGCTGAGGAGACATGAGAACTGAGGAGACATGAGAGCTGAGGAGACATGAGAACTGAGGAGACATGAGAGGAGACATGAGAACTGAGGAGACATAAGAGTTGAGGAGACATGAGAACTGAGGAGACATGAGAACTGAGGAGACATGAGAGGAGACATGAGAACTGAGGAGACATGAGAGGAGACATGAGAACTGAGGAGACATGAGAGCTGAGGAGACATGAGAGGAGACATGAGAACTGAGGAGACATGAGAGCTGAGGAGACATGAGAACTGAGGAGACATGAGAACTGAGGAGACATGAGAGCTTAGGAGACATGAGAGGAGAGAAGAGATGAGAGGAGACATGAGAACTGAGGAGACATGAGAGGAGACGAGACATGAGAGCTGAGGAGACATGAGAACTGAGGAGACATGAGAACTGAGGAGACATGAGAGGAGACATGAGAACTGAGGAGACATGAGAGAGAGGAGACATGAGAACTGAGGATACATGAGAACTGAGGAGACATGAGAACTGAGGAGACATGAGAGCTGAGGAGACATGAGAACTGAGGAGACATGAGAACTGAGGAGACATGAGAGGAGACAAGACAAGAGAGGAGACATGAGAACTGAGGAGACATGAGAGCTGAGGAGACATGAGAGGAGACATGAGAGCGGAGGAGACATGAGAACAGAGGAGACAAGAGAGCAGAGGAGACAAGAGAGCTGAGGAGACATGAGAGCTGAGGAGACATGAGAACTGAGGAGACATGAGAGAAGACATGAGAACTGAGGAGACATGAGAGCTGAGGAGACATGAGAAGAGAGGAGACATGAGAGCTGAGGAGACATGAGAGGAGACATGAGAACTGAGGATACATGAGAACTGAGGAGACATGAGAGGAGACATGAGAACTGAGGAGACATGAGAGCTGAGGAGACATGAGAACTGAGGAGACATGAGAACTGAGGAGACATGAGAACTGAGGAGACATGAGAGCTGAGGAGACATGAGAACAGAGGAGACATGAGAGCAGAGAAGACATGAGAGGAGACATGAGAACTGAGGAGACATGAGAACTGAGGAGACATGAGAACTGAGGAGACATGAGAGCTGAGGAGACATGAGAACTGAGGAGACATGAGAGGAGACATGAGAACTGAGGAGACATGAGAGGAGACATGAGAACTGAGGAGACATGAGAGCTGAGGAGACATGAGAACTGAGGAGACATGAGAGCTGAGGAGACATGAGAACTGAGGAGACATGAGAGCTGAGGAGACATGAGAGGAGACATGAGAACTGAGGAGACATGAGAGGAGACATGAGAGCTGAGGAGACATGAGAACTGAGGAGACATGAGAACTGAGGAGACATGAGAGCTGAGGAGACATGAGAACTGAGGAGACATGAGAGGAGACATGAGAACTGAGGAGACATGAGAGGAGACAAGAGAACTGAGGAGACATGAGAGGAGACATGAGAACTGAGGAGACATGAGAGCTGAGGAGACATGAGAGGAGACATGAGAACGGAGAAGACATGAGAGCTGAGGAGACATGAGAACTGAGGAGACATGAGAACTGAGGAGAGAGGAGACAAGAGAACTGAGGAGACATGAGAGCTGAGGAGACATGAGAACTGAGGAGACATGAGAGGAGACATGAGAACTGAGGAGACATGAGAGGAGACATGAGAGCTGAGGAGACATGAGAACTGAGGAGACATGAGAACTGAGGAGACATGAGAACTGAGGAGACATGAGAGCTGAGGAGACATGAGAACTGAGGAGACATGAGAGGAGACATGAGAACTGAGGAGACATGAGAGCTGAGGAGACATGAGAACTGAGGAGACATGAGAACTGAGGAGACATGAGAGGAGACATGAGAGCTGAGGAGACATGAGAACTGAGGAGACATGAGAACTGAGGAGACATGAGAGCTGAGGAGACACGAGAGCTGAGGAGACATGAGAACTGAGGAGACAAGAGAGCTGAGGAGAGATGAGAGCTGAGGAGAGAAGAGAACTGAGAAGACATGAGAGGAGACATGAGAACTGAGGAGACATGAGAGGAGACATGAGAACTGAGGAGACATGAGAGCTGAGGAGACATGAGAGGAGACATGAGAGCTGAGGAGACATGAGAACTGAGGAGACATGAGAACTGAGGAGACATGAGAGCTGAGGAGACATGAGAACTGAGGAGACATGAGAACTGAGGAGACATGAGAGGAGACATGAGAGGAGACATGAGAACTGAGGAGACATGAGAGCTGAGGAGACATGAGAGGGAGGAGACATGAGAACTGAGGAGACATGAGAGCTGAGGAGACATGAGAACTGAGGAGACATGAGAGGAGACATGAGAACTGAGGAGACATGAGAGCTGAGGAGACATGAGAACTGAGGAGACATGAGAACTGAGGAGACATGAGAGCTTAGGAGACATGAGAGGAGACATGAGAGCTGAGGAGACATGAGAACAGAGGAGACATGAGAACTGAGGAGACATGAGAACTGAGGAGACATGAGAGCTGGGGAGACATGAGAACTGAGGAGACATGAGAACTGAGGAGACATGAGAGGAGACATGAGAACTGAGGAGACATGAGAGCTGAGGAGACATGAGAGCTGAGGAGACATGAGAACTGAGGAGACATGAGAACTGAGGAGACATGAGAGGAGACATGAGAGGAGACATGAGAACTGAGGATACATGTGAACTGAGGAGACATGAGAGCAGAGGAGACATGAGAGCTGAGGTGACAGGAGAGGAGACATGAGAACTGAGGAGACATGAGAGCTGAGGAGACATGAGAGCTGAGGAGACATGAGAACTGAGGAGACATGAGAGGAGACATGAGAGGAGACATGAGAACTGAGGATACATGAGAACTGAGGAGACATGAGAGCTGAGGAGACATGAGAACTGAGGAGACATGAGAGGAGACATGAGAACTGAGGAGACATGAGAGCTGAGGAGACATGAGAACTGAGGAGACATGAGAGCTGAGGAGACATGAGAGGAGACATGAGAGCTGAGGAGACATGAGAACTGAGGAGACATGAGAACTGAGGAGACAGGAGAGGAGACATGAGAACTGAGGAGACATGAGAGCTGAGGAGACATGAGAGGAGACATGAGAACAGAGGAGACATGAGAGCTGAGGAGACATGAGAGCTGAGGAGACATGAGAACTGAGGATACATGAGAACTGAGGAGACATGAGAACTGAGGAGACATGAGAGCTGAGGAGACATGAGAGCTGAGGAGACATGAGAACTGAGGAGACATGAGAGGAGACATGAGAGCTGAGGAGACATGAGAGCTGAGGAGACATGAGAACTGAGGAGACATGAGAACTGAGGAGACATGAGAACTGAGGAGACATGAGAGGAGACATGAGAACTGAGGAGACATGAGAGCTGAGGAGACATGAGAGGAGACATGAGAGCTGAGGAGACATGAGAACTGAGGAGACATGAGAGGAGACATGAGAACTGAGGAGACATGAGAGCTGAGGAGACAGCAGAGGAGACATGAGAACTGAGGAGACATGAGAGCTGAGGAGACATGAGAACTGAGGAGACATGAGAGCTGAGGAGACATGAGAACTGAGGAGACATGAGAGGAGACATGAGAACTGAGGAGACATGAGAGGAGACATGAGAACTGAGGATACATGAGAACTGAGGAGACATGAGAACTGAGGAGACAAGAGAGCTTAGGAGACACGAGAGCTGAGGAGAGATGAGAGCTGAGAAGAGATGAGAACTGAGGAGACATCAGAGGAGACATGACAACTGAGGAGACATGAGATCTGAGGAGACATGAGAGCTGAGGAGAGATGTGAGGAACATGAGAACTGAGGAGACAAGAGAGCTGAGGAGACAAGAGAGCTGAGGAGACATGAGAGCTGAGGAGACATGAAAACTGAGGATACATGAGAACTGGGGAGACATGAGAACTGAGGAGATATGAGAGCTGAGGAGACATGAGAGGAGACATGAGAGCTGAGGAGACATGAGAACTGAGGAGACATGAGAGCTGAGGAGACATGAGAACTGAGGAGACATGAGAGGAGACATGAGAACTGAGGAGACATGAGAGCTGAGGAGACATGAGAACTGAGGAGACATGAGAGCTGAGGAGACATGAGAGGAGACATGAGAGCTGAGGAGACATGAGAACTGAGGAGACATGAGAGGAGACATGAGAACTGAGGAGACATGAGAGCGGAGGAGACAGGAGAGGAGACATGAGAGCTGAGGAGACACGAGAACTGAGGAGACATGAGAACTGAGGAGACATGAGAGCTGAGGAGAGATGAGAACTGAGGAGACATGAGAGCTGAGGAGACATGAGAGGAGACATGAGAGATGAGGAGACATGAGAACTGAGGAGAGATGAGATCTGAGGAGACATGAGAACTGAGGAGACATGAGAGGAGACATGAGAACTGAGGAGACATGAGAACTGAGGAGACATGAGAACTGAGGAGACATGAGAGTAAGGAGACATGAGAGGAGACATGAGAACTGAGGAGACATGAGAGCTGAGGAGACATGAGAGGAGACATGAGAACTGAGGAGACATGAGAGCAGACATGAGAACTGAGGAGACATGAGAACAGAGGAGACAAGAGAGGAGACATGAGAGCTGAGGAGACATGAGAACTGAGGAGACATAAGAGCTGAGGAGACATGAGAACTGAGGAGACATGAGAGCTGAGGAGACATGAGAGGAGACATGAGAACTGAGGAGACATGAGAGCTGAGGAGACATGAGAACTGAGGAGACATGAGAACTGAGGAGACATGAGAACTGAGGAGACATGAGAACTGAGGAGACATGAGAGGAGACATGAGAGGAGACATGAGAACTGAGGATACATGAGAACTGAGGAGACATGAGAGCTGAGGAGACATGAGAACTGAGGAGACATGAGAGGAGACATGAGAACTGAGGAGACATGAGAGGAGACATGAGAACTGAGGATACATGAGAACTGAGGAGACATGAGAACTGAGGAGACATGAGAGCTGAGGAGACAAGAGGAGACATGAGAGCTGAGGAGACATGAGAACTGAGGAGACATGAGAACTGAGGAGACATGAGAGGAGACATGAGAACTGAGGAGACATGAGAGCTGAGGAGACATGAGAACTGAGGAGACATGAGAACTGAGGAGACATGAGAGGAGACATGAGAGCTGAGGAGACATGAGAACTGAGGAGACATGAGAACTGAGGAGACATGAGAGGAGACATGAGAACTGAGGAGACATGAGAGCAGAGGAGACATGAGAACTGAGGAGACATGAAAGGAGACATGAGAACTGAGGAGACATGAGAGCTTAGGAGACATGAGAGGAGACATGAGAACTGAGGAGACATGAGAGCTGAGGAGACATGAGAGGAGACATGAGAGCTGAGGAGACATGAGAACTGAGGAGACATGAGAGCTGAGGAGACAAGAGAACTGAGGAGACATGAGAGGAGACATGAGAACTGAGGAGACATGAGAGCTGAGGAGACATGAGAGGAGACATGAGAACTGAGGAGACATGAGAGCTGAGGAGACATGAGAACTGAGGAGACATGAGAGCTGAGGAGACATGAGAACTGAGGAGACATGAGAGGAGACATGAGAACAGAGGAGACATGAGAGCTGAGGAGACATGAGAACTGAGGAGACATGAGAACTGAGGAGACATGAGAGCTGAGGAGACATGAGAACTGAGGAGACATGAGAACTGAGGAGACATGAGAGGAGACATGAGAACTGAGGAGACATGAGAGCTGAGGAGACATGAGAGGAGACATGAGAGCTGAGGAGACATGAGAACTGAGGAGACATGAGAGGAGACATGAGAGGAGACATGAGAACTGAGGAGACATGAGAACTGAGGAGACATGAGAACTGAGGAGACATGAGAACTGAGGAGACATGAGAGGAGACATGAGAAGAGACATGAGAACTGAGGAGACATGAGAGCTGAGGAGACATGAGAGAAGACATGAGAACAGAGGAGACATGAGAGGAGACAAGAGATGAGAGGAGACATGAGAACTGAGGAGACATGAGAACTGAGGAGACATGAGAGGAGAGGAGACAAGAGAGGAGACGAGAGAGGAGAGGAGACATGAGAACTGAGGAGACATGAGAGCTGAGGAGACATGAGAACTGAGGAGACATGAGAGCTGAGGAGACATGAGAGGAGACATGAGAGCTGAGGAGACATGAGAACTGAGGAGACATGAGAACTGAGGAGACATGAGAACTGAGGATTGGTAGAAATGATTCTTTGCACACGTCTAATTTTTCTAACCTTTAAAAACAAATGAAGTCTGTTTTCATTAAAACAGTGTTGTTGAATCACCTGATCTCCCTCCAGAACCAGAGCGAGTACACAGCCTCCACTGTCATCCCCAGAGCTCCACCTCCATCTCCTGCTCCTGGGGGCCTCCAGACGCTGACTATGACTCCTACTCCATCGAATGTCTTCACCAGGAATCTCACACTCTGGTCTATTCACGACGCACTGGACGTGACACCACCAGCTACATCATCACCCACTTGGAGCCTCACAAACACTACACTATCTCCGTGAAGGTCATCTCTGACAGGGTGACCAGCGAGGAAGTGGTGGACAGCGTAATCACCATGATTGACCGTAAGAGAGGGTGGATGTTAACATCTGGTTAACAGCTGTCTGCTGTGATATGGGAATAAATCTCTTTTTGTTATGATCCTTGCAGGCCCTCCTCAGCCTCCCCTCAGTACTCGGGTAACATCTGCTGTGGTCACTAAGTCCTCCATCTTGTTCCAGTTTAACTGCACCTGGTTCAGTGATGCCAATGGAGCCATCAGGTTTTTTGCAGTAATTGTGACCGAGTCTGAAGGTGAGTTGAACCAAATGACCTTAAACTTTGCAGGGGAGACAGATCTAGGGTGGGCCTCAGAGGGGCCTCAGACCCATTGGGAGTCTTAGACTTGCTTGGGGCTACAGACCCAATAGGGGCCTTAGATCCACTGAAGTCCTCAGAACCACAGGGTTCCACAGACCCACAGGGGGTCTCTGACCTTCAAGGGGCCCCATGATCAACTCAGGTCTCCAGGTGACGTGGATCACTAGGTGGTGTGTTGTATTTTGACGTGTGTGCCAGCTGAGATATGGTGCACCTTCCTGTCTATCTCATGAAGTTGTGAACACAGCCATGAATGAATGAATCACTTGCAATAGCTCAATTTCAGTGTTATAATCCAATCCAGTTCAACTTTATCTACAAAACACTGTAAAACAACCAGCACTGGATCCAAATACTGTACAGTATAAACAGCTGTGTATGAAACTCAATATAAGAACACCTGAAATACAGTGCGCTAACATGTCACATGGTCTCAGAGAGAGACAAGGCGTGTCTCATCTTGTCCATAGTTTGGGACCTGCTACAACAAAAACACAGTCTCCTCTAAGTTTACAGGATCTTGAGCCAAGAAGCTTAAATACACAGTGGGGTCTCACAGGAGCTACCAGATAACAAAAGATTTCTGTCTTTATATCATTACATTTTAAAAAGTTAAAAGCCATCCAGATTTTAACATAATCAAGGTACTGAAGTAATGGCTGTACAGAGCACATGCCTTTTTCTTTAAAGGAACATAGATCTGGCAGTCAAGTTCAAGTTTCAAGTTTATTTATTCATAAAGTTTCAGTTCATGACAAAGTCATTTCAAGCCACTTCACAGAAAAATCAACCAATTAATAATAAAACATTTTTTATCTAAGGAACCAGCTGATTGGGCTGAATCCTCCATCCTGAGCAGCACGATTGGAGACAGTGGAAAGGAACGACTCCCTTTTAACAGGAAGAAACCTCTAACAGAACCAGAACCAGAACCAGAACCCGGCTCAGGATGGGGTACCTTCTGCCTCAGCCGAGTGACATGAAAGAGACAAACACAGATGGATTTGGGCCAGTCGTCATGTCTATAGAAAGATAAACAGAGAAACAGTTAATGGCAGCAGTAACAATCAAAGCAATAACAATTTGATGGCTCTAGTGGGAATATTTCATCCCTTGTTTATGTGAGATACACCCTCCTCAGAGGCAGCCACAGTAAAGAAAGACAGCAGAGTGAAGACATGTGGACAGCATGTCCTCCAGCA
>SSNP01000536.1:0-24198 GCA_006937955.1 Pachypanchax playfairii
AACGGAAAGATTCCAGTTTGTTCATGTAAATAATGAATCTTCTTCATATACCAGAGTCAGTCATGGAGTTCCTCAGGGTTCAGTGCTTGGACCAATCCTCTTTACTATATATATGTTACCGCTTGGTAAAATTATTAGACAACATGGTATAAAATTCCATTTTTATGCTGATGATACTCAGTTATATCTATCAATGAAGCCTGATGAGACCAACCAGCTGCAGAGATTACAAGCTTGTCTTAATGATGTAAAACGTTGGATGATGCTTAATTTTTTGCTTTTAAATTCAGACAAGACAGAGGTTGTGACTTTTGGGCCTGAGACCCTTATAGGAACAAGTTGTGTAGTCAGTCATCAACGTTGGATGGCATTAATTTGGCCTCCAACAAGAAGGTAAAGAACCTGGGTGTTATCTTTGACCAGGACATGTCCTTTAGTTCTCATATAAAGCATGTTACCATGACGACCTACTTCCACCTGCGTAATGTTGCTAAAATTAGGAGCATTTTGAATCAAAGAGATGCAGAAACTTTAGTTCACGCATTTATTACTTCTAGACTTGATTACTGTAATTCATTATTATCAGGATGTTCTGATAGTGCTGTTAAAGACCTCCAGCTGATCCAAAATGCTGCTGCCAGAGTTCTGATGAGAGTTAGAAGGAGAGACCATATTTCTCCTGTTTTAGCATCACTTCATTGGCTCCCTGTAAGGTCTAGAATAAAGTTTAAGGTTTTACTTTTGACGTATAAGGCCTTGAACGACCAAGCTCCAGCTTATATTAAAGATTTTATTGTTCCAGATGTTCCTAACAGAGCACTTCACTCTCAGACTGCAGGTCTGCTTGTAGTTCCTAGAATTTCTAAAAGTAGAATGGGAGGAAGAGCTTTTAGTTATCAGGCTCCTCTCCTGTGGAACCAGCTTCCACTTTTTATCCGTGAGGCAGACACCTTGTGTAGTTTTAAGAATAGACTTAAAACTTTCCTTTTTACACAATCCTATAGTCAGGGTTAGCTTGGGTTCTCCTGAGCTTTCCCTTTAGTTATGCTGCTATAGGTTTAGACTGCCAGAGGACATACTGTCCACATGTCTTCACTCTGCTGTCTTGATTGTTACTGCTGCCATTAACTGTTTCTCTGTTTATCTTTCTATAGACATGACGACTGGCCCAAATCCATCGGTGTTTGTCTCTTTCCTGTCAGCTCAGACCCCAGTCGGCTAAGGCAGAAGGCCGCCCATCCTGAGTCGGGTTCTGGTTCGGGTTCTGGTTCTGGTTCTGCTAGAGGTTTCTTCCTGTTAAAAGGGAGTCGTTCCTTTCCACTGTCGCCAGTTGTGCTGCTCAGGATGGGGGATTGTGCTGAAATAACAATTCAGCCCAATCGGCTGGTTCCTTAGATAGAAAATGTTTTATTATTAATTGGTTGATTTTTCTGTGAAGTGCCTTGAAATGACTTTGTCATGAACTGGCGCTTTATAAATAAATGAACTTGAAAACTTGAAACTTATTGAAGAACCTGTCGATGAGTGTACTGTCTCCCACTTCTCGTCAATGAGGATGGGACCTAACAGTCAGTGTCAACAATCACGAGGCACACCACAGCACTGGAGACTGAGAGTTGTGTCCACAGGTTTATTGTAGTGTCCTTTCTTTTCTTAGTTTTAACTTGATTGGTTGGATTGTGAAACTAAAAATAAACAGAAAACATGTTCTTACAAATTTGTTCATCTAAACAATGAAAGTAGATTCCTTACATGTTAAGTAGTACAGTCTGCAATCTCTTCATTCGCACTTATGAATGCAGATGTGCTCTTTCTTACTCTATCGGTAGCAAACAACGATATATTTTTAACAGACATTCAAAATATCAAAGTAGGATAATTAACTTAAAATATATTGAAAAGATACCTACAGACAATGCCATGTAGAATGAGGATATTTGATGATTGATAACTGCTGTGAAAAACCAGGATACACGGTCTCTGCAGGCAACTAACTTTCTGTATTGTGACAACTTCCTGTTTGAATTACGAATTTACATGTGCACCAAATTTCTTCACTAGATGGTGCCATTTCACCATTCATTACAATTTACAATGAAACTTACAATGACAGCACACTCCCCGTCCTCCAACCTCCAACTCTTAGAAGCCCTTGTGCATCCAGGAAGGGATCCAAGTCTTTAATGGGACTGTTAGGTGGTAATCTCATACCCTTTCCTACTACTACTGTCATTTAGCAGACGCTTTTATCCAAAGCGACTTACATTGAGAGAACATACAAGCAAGAAATCAAAGAGAAGGAAACAATATAAGGAGGCGGACTGTTTGGAGTCCAGTTTAATTCCGACGCTGATACATCAAGTGTATCCATTTTTTTTTTTTTTTTTTGTAGAGATAAACTCCCAAATCGCTATCATAAATCATAAATCAATTCCACATTAAGACTGAAAGTGTTCTTTAAAGAGGTGAGTCTTAAGTCTGCTCTTAAAAGTAGGTGCCGACTCTGAGGATCGGACCGAGTTTGGTAGGTCATTCCACCATCGGGGGACAACAGAGGAGAAGAGTTTGGAACATGATCTCATGCCACGTTGTGGTGGAAGCGCTAGGCGTCTTTCAGCGGCTGAGCGTAGCTGACGCGTGGGAATGTAGGTTTGGATGAAGGAGTGAAGGTACGTAGGAGCTGTGTGTGTTAGCGTCTGGTAAGCCAGAAGCAGAGCTTTGTATTTGATGCGTAAGCAAGTAAGTAAGTTCATTACCATAGACATCTTGCTGCATGGCCCTGATGATAATGCACTTTGCATGGCTCATCTGTGATGCTGTGTGCCCTTCATGGCACAGATGCCATCTTCTGCAGTCATCACTCTTCTCCGTGGAGGAACTATGGTAGCAGTGAGAAATATGGCTGAGGTTGGCTACTGCACGGGTCAAAGATTGCCATGATGAAAACCTATTGAACCGTGAGGATCCAAGCAGCTGATCAGTGGCCTGTGTGTTGAGGGTAGAGATGGGACGAATCTCAGCATCTTCCTTTGGTTTAATGAGCTCACAGTCACCGGCGTCTTGAGACCCCTCTGGGTCTTAAAGGAGAAAGGAAGGTCCAAAGAACCAGGTTGTGTATGGGAGATGAGCTGCAATGACAGACCGGGTGGCATGGTCAGCAGGATTTTGGTCTGTTGCCACATATCTCCATTGCTGTGGGTCAGAGGATGCTCTTATCCGTATCACACGATTGCTTACATACACATAGAAACGTCGTGTCTTATTGTATATGTACCCAAGTACAACTTTACTGTCAGTGTAGTAGCTTGTGGCATCAATCTGGAGGTCAAGCTCAGAGGAGATGAGGTCAGCCAATTCCACAGCTAACACTGCAGCACACAGCTCTAATCGTGGAACTGTATGTTCAGGCTGAGGAGCAAGTCTTGCTTTAGCCATGATGAAACCTACATGGTGATGTCCATCGTGATCAGTTACCTTCAGGTAAGCAACTGCCGCGATTGGTTTTACCGAGGCATCAGAGAATACACAGAGCTCTCTTCTCTTTGCTGTAGAGGGAGAAACTTTGGTGTATGGTCTCTGAATATGCAACTCACTGAGGTCTTCGAGGGAGCGTCGCCAGGATGTCCACTGCTCTGCCATCCCAGCCAGTAATGGAGTATCCCAGTCGACCTTATTTTATTATTTGTTTTATAGCATGTCTACTTTTATCTCTGTATTTGTTGTTTGTAGCACCTTGCTCTGCGTCACTGTAGTTTTAAATGTGCTCAGATCTGGCAGTAGAGAAAATAGTCGTTTGAAGAATCCTGCATCATCCACATTTGGGGGATATACGTTACCTAAAGCTATATTAATGTATTGTAAAGCCTACCTGGGACAATCACATATGTCTGTATTTGTCTGAAGACACATTGTGAGATTCAAATGGGACACTGATTGAGATTTTACAAGGTTATACATGATAATAACTTTATTGCAAACATTGATCCTCATGCCTGACCAACACCCAGTTGCTGTTTCTGTTTACCTTGCTGAACCACATACATGTTGACCATAGCATTCTTTGGGTGCGGTCAAAGCTGTTTCTGTTTGTCTTGCTGAACCACATGTTTTGTGACTTATCATTTGCACATGAGGCAAATAAAAGGGCCCTGCTCAAGAAGGAAGTCAGAGTCACACTGCTCACATCGTGGGCGCTGTGTCTCTCCTCTGCAGAGCTAAAAATTCACTTCCCTTGTCTGTGTGTTCATTTCGTCTCATTTTGTTAACTCAGAAAAACTCCAACAGACATGATGATTAATAAAAATTGAGACCCCCAAGCCTTAGCCTCAAAAGATGAGTGAAAGCATTGACCTGAACAGTGTGACAACAACCATTTGGAATTAATGCTATGAATATGGGTTTCTTGTAAAAAAGCATTTTTGGTCCTAAGATGTTTGAGATGGGAAAAAACCTTCTTGCTCTTGATTAGATGGTTTAAATCTTTCACATTCCAGCTTGTAAGGTTGAAATGGTTAAATCATACTGTATGTTTAGGAGAACATGATAAATAACTTATTGCAAAGACCCAGTGAGTGGAGCAATAAAACCAATTGACCAGCACTTTTTTCAAGTTTTTAAAGATTGTTAGACCAGAGGCTCGTGAAGGGGGAGCCACCATGCCCGAACTCGACCCATGCTCTGTCGGTGGAGGACGGAAATATTTGGATTACTGATTGTAGGAACCTGCTGATAGGAGCTGGCAGTCACCTGACGTATTGACAAATTCGGAAAAATGAAAAGTATGTGCCTTATCTGGCAGCACTCAGACTCAAAGTTTGGGGGGTCTGGATCACATACTGATGTGGTTAGGATCTCATTGGAAGGATGGGTGTCATCTTGGAGAAGCTGAAGGTTCAAATCAGTGTGGAAGAGTGATTGATTGGCTGTTTTCATGTGATTTGGTCCATTTCGGTTGTTTCTGACTCCCGCTGGAAAGTGCACCATAAGACTGTTGAATTCTGCAGTTCTGCCCTTATCTCTCATCTTATTTTGACTGTGCTTGAAGGCCAACACTCCAACCTCCCCAGAGGAAAATGCAGATGGGATACTTGGTTCCCCCTGCCCTCCTCCCACTCCGAATGCATACAGACTCTCAAGGACAGTGATTTCCTGACTAAGTAAAACATCTGTGAGCGTTGCTGTGAGTGTTTACATTACTCTCACTACACATTCATATCGCACATTGCAGTCACGCTCCTAAATGTCCTAACTGTATACATGGTATTTGTTCAGCCCCCCGCTAAGGAGTTTTTTTGTTCTTCCATCCAGCGCCCCTTTAAGGGCACTGGGTGAGAGGAATCTTTTTATCTCCTTTCCAATGCAATGTTATCTGATATTCAACTGATTTCTACACAAAGGTTTATGCGTGCTTACAAAGTACGCATAAACAAAGTAAATGGATAACTAAATTCCATTAAAACTCATCTGCTGTCTGGAGTTTCTGACTCCATGTGTTTAGCTGTTTGGATAGCTAGCCCAGCTTCTAGCGAGGCCATTAATAGTGAAAAGACAGCAACACAGCAAGCATCAGAGCTACAGAAGCCATCACGTGGAGCTACCACCATCTCAAGAGCTAAACTACAAAGTGCAGGATGTCTTCAAATAAATCCTCCAAAAGTGACATCAATTCAGTACGCTCACCTACCTACGATAGCTGAAAGAAAGCATGCTCCTGAAAGATTTTCTAAAGTGCACATATCTGTCCACAAAACTCAAGTACAAGACAAAACTGACACTGACAAAACCAAAAGTGTGGTAAATCTCAACAAACAATGTCCAATTCACAACAAGCCCCACCCTTTAAAGCGGTGCAGAGGTTTCAGAGAAAAAACACTGGAAGAGCGTAAACAGATTCTGAAAAAATACAATGTCTGCTTTCGTTGCTGTTCAGCTACTGACTGCTAAGAACTGTACAATAGAAATCACATGCACAGAGTGTGACAGCAATAATCAAATTTCTGCCCTTCATCCAGATCCAGCACCACAGGAGTCTAAATCGCCCCCTCCCCCACAGCATGGCGGGGAGAGCGACAAAGCAGACCCCCAAGAAGTCACGGCCCGGTGTACTGAGGTGTGTGGAGAAGGAGTAAGCGCAAGAGAATGTTCCAAAATCACACTTGTGAATGTGTACCCCGCTGGACACAAAGAACAGACAGAAGAGAATGTACGCAATCTTGGATGAACAATCGTTCACTTGCACGTTCCCAGTTCTGATGTTTTTCAGATTCAAGGAGACTATCATCCCTACATGCTAAAGACATGCGCTGGTCGAGTCAGTGAGTGAAAAGTTAAGTTTTCCTAAGTTGACTTGGGATGGGTCGTGGTAGGTGACGTTTGTCTCGATGGAGTGCACATCCCCCCACAAGTGAACAAGTATAAGACTTTCATAGAGTACCGCATGTGTGTGCACATTTTCGGGAACAGTCCCTCCCCCTCTGTTGCTATGTACGGTCTGAAAAAAGCCGCAGCAACCGGTGAAACAGAGTTTGGAAGTGTTGTGCGCACTTTCATTGAGCGGGATTTCTATGTCGATGACGCTCTCAAGTCCTTCCCCTCTGAACAAGAAGCTGTTCTGGTTCTTCAACAAACACAGCAGGCTCTTGCATCCTCAAATCTCCAACTGCACAAAATCACCTCCAATCGAGCTGCAATCCTAGAAGCTTTCCCGCCAGAAGACAGAGCAAAAGACATTGAAAATATGGACTTGTGTGCTCCAGATTTGCCAGTACAACGCAGTTTAGGATTGTTATGGAATATTGGCATGGACAGCTTCACATTCAAAGTCAATGATGAGCAAAAGCCCTTCACACGTAGAGGCGTCCTTTCGACCGTCAATAGTCTTTACGACCCCCTTGGGTTTCTCGCTCCAATCACGATCCAAGGCAGACTGATACTCAGAGAACTCACTAGTGTAGTAGATGACAGGGATGCAGCTCTTCCGGATGACATGAAAGCAGAGTGGTGCAAATGGACAGACTCTCTTCAAGATTTACAAAGCCTCCAAATACCACGTCAATATACCTCCCTCTCAATAACTAACGCCCAAACCAAACTCAAATTGTGCTACGTAATGGTGAGTTACAGGAAATTGTTAGTAGAAGAAGAACGTTAGATAGGAAGTTGTTGTTTTCCAGCCATGCTTGTCTGAGATGGTAGTTCTTAACTCCTGGTCTTTCTTTTGGTGTATGTTAAAGCATTGTCTTTTCTGTCTGGAGTTTCTGTCTCCACGTCTGGTCTTCAACCAGCCCAAGAGGGCTCATGTCACTCCGCTGCTCATTTCCCTGCACTGGCTTCCAGTTGCAGCACGCATCAAATACAAAGCTCTGCTTCTGGCTTACCAGACTCTAACACACACAGCTCCTACGTACCTTCACTCCTTCATCCAAACCTACATTCCCACACGTCAGCTACGCTCAGCCGCTGAAAGACGCCTAGCGCTTCCACCACAACGTGGCATGAGATCATGTTCCAAACTCTTCTCGTCTGTTGTCCCCCGATGGTGGAATGACCTACCAAACTCGGTCCGATCCTCAGAGTCTGCAGCTACTTTTAAGAGCAGACTTAAGACTCACCTCTTTAAAGAACACTTTCAGTCTTAATGTGGAATTGATTTATGATTTATGATAGCGATTTGGGCGTTTATCTCTACAAGGGTAAAAAAAAAAAAAACGCACTTGATGAATCAGCGTCGGAATTAAACTGGACTCCAAACAGTCCGCCTCCTTATATTGTTTCCTTCTCTTTGATTTCTTGCTTGTATGTTCTCTCAATGTAAGTCGCTTTGGATAAAAGCGTCTGCTAAATGACAGTAGTAGTAGTAGTAGTAGTAGTAGTAGTAGTAGTAGTAGTAGTACTATTGATTCTGGTTCTGTGACACTTGGTGGTGACATGAGAGCTGATTCTCCTGGTAATTACATTGAAAATTGAAACTAAATCCACTTCTGCTGGTTAAACAACTGCTTTATTTTTAATCATGTGTGACACTCCACAAAATATGGTAGCTATACCTTGATGGATCTCAAAAGAAATAAAGTTATTGATATTCAACTCATCCATGTAATAAAATGTGAAATAGTAGTTTCAAATATAAAATTCAAATACTACATGAGAATTGTTTTATTTATTTTTCAGAGCAACGAAATAGGTAACAGTGTACATATGGAGGAGGAGGGATTCATGAGAAGTCTGACCATTCTTGAAGAGAGGGGCGTGCAGGTGCAGAGTATTGTGACCAACCGCCACACAGGGATGCAGAAGTATTTCAGGGAGGAAAAAAAGGATATTGTTCACTACTTTGACCCGTGGCACATGGGAAAGGGTAAGGCTTGTGGTAAGTGTTGTCTAAAACTTACTATTTAATATTGAATATCTACGTTTTGATCTCTAGGAATTGGCAAAAAAATGGAGGAGCTGGGGAAGAGGAAGAGGACACAAGATGTGGGACTGTGGAAGCAAAGCGTGGTGAACCACCTCTACTGGTCAGCATCAACGTCCTCCTCAGGAGAGGAGACAGTTGCAAAGTGGACTTCTGTGGCCAACCACATTCAAAATGTCCACACGCATGACAGTGTCTTGTTTCCTTTCTGCCGCATGAGCCTCTTGGTGGAGACGAGGCAAGACAGAGGCTTAAACCAAGTAAGTACAACATGTATTCATTTCAGCTGTCACTACAATCACTATTTTAACTGTTTAGATTGAATATTACATTCAATCTTTTCAAAATGCTACTGTTGATATAATTTCAATTTGTGTAATTACTATTTTCCATTTAGGCACACCTTCATGTGAGAAGCTCACTGACATTCTCTTGGCTAAAAAATTTATAAAGGACATTGAAAAAATAAGCCCTAAGTAGCACACGTCAACCTTGGAGGCTTTCCACAGCCTGATAAATAGATTTTCTCTGAAAAGTGTGATATTCTCCTTTAAAGGCATGTTGTCAAGGTAATGAATAATATAGGTATTCAAATAAATGCTATCATTTTTGCAAAAATTTTCATGAAATATATATGTATGATTAACATCTATTTCTTTTTTTTAGATTGCAAATTGCTGCAATGCACTATAATGAGAACTCAACATGATCACATGCAGCAACTGCTACTGGGGATTTGAGGTATGATATGATCTACCCTAAGTACAAGCGTGGTGACTACACAGTGAGAGTTCTGAAAACCAAACCAACCTCATGTATGTCTGGTACAGTATAATAAAACCATAGTCACAGATTTTGTTGGTGAAATTTAAATATTTTATTTATTTTTCTAGTGTATATTGACAACCTCATGGACCTCTTGTATGAGTCTGTGGTGGAGGGTCCTCTTCCATATCAGGAGTACTCCAAAAAGGTACCTGTGCCTGCACCTCTCTGTGTCCAGTTTGAACGGCCAGACAAACAGGACGGTGTAAATAGGCACAGGTCAAGATTTTCAAAGAGCACGCAAGGTGAGCAACACATTAGGAGAATAAGTATTGTGGTACACTGTGCGGCATGAGTACAAGTTTAGAAACCACATATGTGTCATGAGTCATCCCACCTCATGCTACTTTTGTATTTTCCTGTTATTTTTAGCTCATGTCTGTCTCTGTATATGAACCTTGGTGTATGTCTCTCACTCCCTGCCAGTGTATTGAAGTGTTTTGAGCCTTCTGCACCTACGCCACTCAGTCCGGTGTTCTCTGTCTTTCTGTTTTGCTGGATTACCTGTGTACCACAACTTTGAACCGTTTACTGACCGGGTCCCTGGCTGCCCTTCTTGGATTATTATCTCCACTGGGACTGATTTTGATGTGTTTTCGCCTGGACTGTTTTTTGACTCTGCCTTGCCCGCTCCCGGTTGGATCTGTTAGCTCTCGGTCCAGGATCACCTGTTTCATACCTGCTGTGGACTTATTGGTCTCTGCCTGTTCCCTCGTGCTGCCAGTAAGTGCTGCATATGGTGACTCTATTTGTCTCACTCTTTTTCCATGCACTTCAAGTTAGAACTTGACCCGAACCTGACATTATGATTATATTGCCTACAGACTGTGACTGGTGCTGAGCTTAATGGAGCTGTGTGTGACTGTCATCCCGTGGACCCACTATGTGCAGGAGGTATCAGGAGTCTGGGTTGGGTTATGTTTTATTTCCTCTACTTTTGTTTCTTTCCTACTTCCTCTTTCTCCCACACTCTCTCCCCTACCCTGCTTGTAGTTTGTTTCCTCCTGTCTCTCCCCCTGCAGGTCACCAGGCAACAGGCATTCAGCTTATCCCCGCCTTTGGGCAGTGCCACGTGTCATCTCCCTGCAGTCACACCTGCCATCAGTCACGTTGCTTTCCTCATCTACGTTTCAAACTGTGTTCATCTATAGTTCAGGAAGTCCTGCCCCCTTATCCTCAGACTCACCGCCTGCTCCTGGGACCTGTCCACTTTGCTCCCCCTTCAATCTTTCCTGGCACTGGCTCACTCCGACTCTTTATCTCCCCTCTCACTGTGGATCCACACATTGTCACCTGTAAGAACCTCTTCTCATTCTTCTTTAAGTTCTACAAGAATGAAAAGCTCCCTAACTAATCATTCTCTCCCTCTGTTCCAGAGCCAGTCTGACATCTATTGTGTCTACATATTTACAGGAGGATCCATAACAGAATGGTGCATTTTATGCCTGGCACCTTGAAATGCATTCCCTGTAACCTATCAATGCAGAAGTGTAAGAAAATCTGTGCTTATTTATGTATTTGTCACTATGAATAATTTTTAAAAGATGACATTGTCAGTTTGTTCTGTAAATATCACTGTTGAACATCACCATATAAATTTGATTAGATTTAATAAATAGCAATCAACAATGACCACTTGTACTGTAACATGATAGTTATTATATTCAATAAATGCTGTATTTATGAAAACCTCCCCTCAGTGTAAAACTACGACACCACAACCAGATTGACGTCCAACATTACGTGACATAAGCTCCCTTTGTACATCCCAAAATTTTATACATAAAGGCTATATATATATATATATATATATATATATATGTAGTGATTTGGATTTCTGAGATTTCTTACTAACCCAAGAACACAGTGTGTTAACTGAATAAAGTATATATTGATGATAAAAGTGAGACATGTTTAACTCTGAGTGTAAGCTGTTTTTTCTCGAAGGGCACCAAGAACTGCAAATGTATTAATTGTGACTTATTTATTAGATATAACTGTACAAAAGTTGAATAAATCTTAATTATCGAAGTCCAGAGGAGGGAGAAAACATTTATAGGCACCGTCTTCTGGGAAATCCTGCCTTATCCTGGAGACACAACATGAAGGAATAATAACACAGATGTGTTTCCCCAGGTAACCCCAACACCACCGGACAACATTCTGGTAGGCCAGGTATCTATAACAGCTGAAAAAGAAGTGGTTCTTATGTTTTAAACAAATTATTTAAAAAAAAAGATTTTTCTGTTATCTAACCTGTTTTCTATCATCTCCTGATTCTCCCCATAGAGCTGCACAAAGGTGGCATAAACTGCCTGCAGCACAAAAGGATTTAGAGCCACTGGCTTAAAACCTGGGTGCTCTGTTATGCAGGTGGTTTACCGACCTGTTGACATCTGTACATTGCCTATAAAATAGGGAAGGACTGATATCAGTAAATGTATAATGAAACCAGGGCTAAGAGGTAGTTTTTTGTGCAATGTTTGTGATTGTATGAAAATAAAAACATGTTTTTGCAACATTAATGAATGATTCTTTTCCTGCCGGGATACTTTGATTTGTACCTTAGGAACCTCCCTGCAACATACATTTTCCGTTTCAGACAATGAGGTACAGTGGCCGCAAGAGCACCTGTTGAGGCAAAGACACGATATTGCTCGAGCTAAACTAAATGTCGCTAAATTTAGCTTTAGCTAACAGCAATATACCACTCAGAGACGGGCCCCATTCTATGCTGCGATGACGCTGCAGGCTCGCCATTTGTCGCCCCAGGCAGCTCACGAGCCATCGGTTTGAAACGATACGGTTCAGGGCCGCTCGAGTCCTCCACAGAATCCTCCTCTTCCTCTGGTGAAGGAGGTGGCGAGAAATCCTCAACTTCTAAATTACTTCCCTCTGAGGCAACGGAGCTCACGTCACTCTCGCTTTCCATCTTTCTGACTGTGTTTTTTTTAGAAACATGTCAATCACAGCACAGAAAACGCCCAGCCCACCACCCCCCCCCCTTGTGACATGGTCCTCCAGTAAACGCCCACATTTCGAACATTTCTTAAACCGAGAGAGTGGGCGGGGAAATAATCTGGAAGGGGGTAAATTGCACTTTAAATTAAGGCTATCCTATTGTTTAAGCAAATGTATCAGGGGCATCCATACATCTTCAAATTCTTGTGTTTTGCCTCTCACCACATATGAGAGTCTCTCCAGTGTAACACAGTTTACCATCTTGTTGATCCAGGTTTGCATGGAAGATACTTCAGTCTTTATCCAAGCAAGGGCAATCGACCTCCTGGCCTACAGGAGGCCGAAGTCGATCACGGTCTTTAGTTTGGAGTTGACAAAGAAGTTCTCCGGATATATCCCCAAAATACAGAGTTTTGCTTGGCAAGGAATCTGGATACCCACAATTTTAGATAGAGTATGCATTGATAGAGAATGGAAAACATAGAATGATACACGTTCATGCCTGACACCAACTTTGAAGAAATCTCCTGCATGACCTGTGTGCAGCAGTCACACAGGTCCTGTTATCTGACCCACTACTGTAATCTGACTTACACATTCTCCCTCAGAACACTTTGTTTTTCTTAATCCAAGGTAACTGCGAGGCGCCAGATACTACTGGCTCCACTGATTTGGGAGTGATGATTCATGTTATCTGTTATTGCTGTTTCTAAGTGAATAAAGACACTGAGCTGAAGAGGGACCAGCAGAGTTGTCAGGGCTGTCTCACAGAGATGATGCGAGCGCTGATTCTCTCCTCGGCTGAGTTTTGAACCAAACTTCTTGAGTGTTCGTATTTCTTATATTTATGATAATGGAAGGTTTTGATAGAAGAAGGAAAAAACCTAACATTTTCTTGGTGCCGTGAACCCGTTTCGCAACAAACTCCATCGCTGACGGAAGAGGACGACAGCTGAAGACCGCATGCGGCCAGGAGAGTCATAGTACCCTGGTAGAAAGTCCCGGGGGCTGAATTGCTCGCTGGGCCAGCTGGATAGGTCGACCTCAACCGCCAACGTGGAATTGACGCGATCCGAGCGAGAAGAATACATCACTCAACAAGGGGTAAGAAGTGCTGGTTTCCTTGATTAAGCTGTTGTGGTGTATGAGTTGTGTTTTAAAGTGAAGCAAGTTGTGTTTGGTAATACAGGACCTTTATTGACAGTATCATACCTAATGACGCTAAGTTCAGGCATTAGTTTTTATGATCCGTATTTCAATAACTCCTCCCAAAGCATTTGTGTTTGCATAAAATCCACTATACGATCATAGAATGTTTAACAATGTGTCCAAACCAAGTGACTGTCCACGAGATAAAAAGGATTTCTGTTTATGTGGCTGTTGTTATTGCTGTTGTGGTTCCTGTCATTGTAATTGGGCCGGATGTCGCGGGACATCTGTAATATTTAAGTCTGTACAGCACAAAATTGTTGGAACTATGGAAAACTCACAGTCAACTGCTGATTTGACTGGTGATGAGAAATATATGTACTTGAAAGATCCAGAAAATATTTGGTGACTTTATCTGTTGTTAGTTTATTATATTCCTTTCTTAAAAGAATTATCTGTTTTTGTTTTGTAACATCCTCATTTTGATTCAATTCAATTTCTAAAGATTTTATTTGCCTCTCTAGTTTTTTAATTTCTACTTTTTGCATTTTATTTTTGGTACCTGTGTAGCTTATAATTTCCCCCTAATGTACGCTTTAAAAGCCTCCCATCTTACACTTGCACTGGTTTGATCTGTATTTATTTCAAAATATGTATCAATTTTACTTTCCACAAATTTGATAAACTGTATTTTGTAGCCATCTTACTTGGAAATGCCAATTATTAGATGAAGGTACAAGGTTTTTGATATGAAAAGACAATGAAATTGGAGCGTGGTCGCTAATTACTATACAGCCATAATAACATTTTTACATTTTTGATACCAATTCCTGTGACACAAGGAAATAGTCAATACGTGATCTAGACTTATTCATACCTGAACAACACGAAAATTCTAATTTGGTGGGGTTTAGTCTTCTCCAAATATCTACTAAGTTCAAATCTGTCATTTATTGTGTTAAGAGTTTTCTTGATCTTGTTTTATGGACATCCAATTGTGTGGAACGGTCCAGTAGAGGGTTCAAAGTACAATTAAAATCTAAATAATATTAAAAATAAATAAAATTAAAATAATGTATGAGCCTCGCAAAGGAGACAAGGTTAAAAACAAATCCTCAAAAAATTTTGGCTATATACACTAACCAGATTCAATACGAGACAGAGAATATTACTCTGTACAATCACATATCACCCTTTAGGAAATTACAATGCAAATCTTTAAGTCTGTTCATCACTTGTTTCAATTTAGTCAACCTATTGAGTCCTCTGACATTCCAGCTTGTCATTTTTAATTCAGGGAACCCCGATTTCTCCATACATTTACCAAAGCGACAGAATTGTTAAAATCATTTAAGTGTGATGCGCCCTCTCCAACGTGAACACTCTATCCTCATCCAGGCCCAGCCACTGTGGAATCATGGTTTCAATGAGACCAAGTAGAGATCCACCGTCTTCAACTCCTTCAGGAAGTCCTATGAGTAGCAGGTTCTTTCTACGTCCGCGGTTTTCCAAATCCTCTGCCTTTGATTCCAGATGAGCAATTCATTTTGAAGCATCAGCCAGCTCCATTCTTGCATTTTCCAAGCTGTCCTCTGTAGTCGATATGCGGCCTTCAGCCTCCGTTAGCCACTGCACATTCGATTTAACGTTACGCTGGACCTCCACCAAACTGCGTTCCATGGCAGAAATAGAATCCTTCAGCTCACTCATGCGGGTGTCGATTCCATCCAGCTGACTTCCAAAGACGTCTATATTGTTCAACTTACTTCTAAAGTTCGAGCGGAGTGATTGTATCTCCTTTAGCACAGAAGCTAAGTTCGCCGCATTATCTGAAGTAGCATCCTCAGTTAGCTCAGTTGAGATAGAGCTGTTTTTCACCCTTTGAGAGCCACGTACCCTCGCAGACTGGTCACAGTCTTTGAGCGTAGTTTGTAGTTTGTTTAGACATCTTGCATATCCGACTGAAGCCTCATTGACTGGAATATTTTAAAGAATTTACCAAAGCCAAGCGGAGCGATTATGTTATGCTGCCATCTTGACTCAGGGCTCCACAGCGCGCCCCCCCCCTAATTTTGCATATTTCACAAAAAAATTATTTTTTTCCTTCTACATATCTCCTTCCAGCCCACCTCTCTCTCTTGCACGCATGCGCACACACACTCACTTACTCTCGCTCTCTCGCTCTCTCTCTCCAATCACACTTGCTCCACATCCACTGTTCACATAAATACCATGTCATCTGTGGGTTGTTTTCCATGTTAGGAGTACCCATTAGCGCCACTCATCACCACCCTTAGCCCCACCCACACCTACATTTTTGATTAGGGTCTTAAAAGTTTTATTGGGATCATTAATTAAAAAGTGGCACAAGGTGGATTGTATATTTTTTTTCCATCCCTGTCTCAAATCCATGCCCAGGTGAAACCACAGACTGATTTCCATAAAGAGGATTTCCTCCTGCTGGCAGTGACCTGTCTGTGGAGATTTTAAACAGTCATACTACACACACAGGTTCTGCCATGACACCAGACTTTTTTGTACACAACAGATGTCTGTATGCACCACATGACTGAATATGAATTATCACTTATTAGGAAAGTTATGTAATGCCTCCACATAATCTCTGGCAAGTAACATCATGAATAACAAACAATATTACTAATCAGTCTCATAAGCTACTACCTTACCATTACTTTGACCAGCAGAACAAGACTGTTTCCTACAACTCCCATGATGCACTCCACACCTAATACAGTGACGAGAAGCCACCTCTGTGCTTCTGAGCAACACTTCTCCAGCAGCACTGTCCCGTTCAAACTCCCACTCACTAGAAGAAACAACATGTGCAACCAAGATGGGATTTTAGTAATGTAGTATTCCTGCTGCTGACTGATGTTCACACCAACATGTTCACAAACAAAAAGTGCAACATAACTGACAATAGATACAAACATCTGAGATGTACATAAGAACTCAAATTTATAAATACACATTTAGACAGAGGTAAAGCTTTTTCTCAAATAAACTAAAACAGAGACACATAAGTTTATGTTTGATAGAGAAGAGGATGCCTACTTTTTCAGTGAGCCCTGTGTTCTTCTTCAGTGATACTGACAGAATAAAGCTCAGGTGAGGCTGTGACCAAAACCCCTTTAATTTAATCTGATACGCTCTGTTTAACTCCACTAACAAGACTCAAATGTCTGTGCCTCAGCTTGTCCTTAATGCTTGAGGTAAATAAATTAATAAACAAGAACAAAAAAATGGTGCTTATAAAACAATGTAATATTAATTTTATTTAGAAATTTTTATGTGTGAAAGCATAGTAAACAGTCAAAATTCAGATTGTTGCTCTCTGTATTGATGTCAGCTGCTGAACTGAGTAATAAGATGGTAACTAAATCCCTAGAGGTGACAGAGTGGTGATTAAAGCAGACCTCTATAGACATGTTGGTACAGGTAACCGAGGGGATGAGTAAGTGATGGAAGGTTTGGTATCAAAGACAGGAAGGACAGATGGAGGGACATGCTGTAGTGAAGACTTTATTTCAGAAGAGGAACATAAAGTTATTTATAATAGTGGAGGACACAAGGGTTGACTAGAGCTCAACCTGTGTGTGATCTTGTTTGCTTTTCTGTCTCGAGCAAAGAGGAACTGCTTGTTGAGTCTTGTTGATCAGAACCCTGTACGTCATCAGAACCCTGTACGTCATCAGAACCCTGAACGTCATCTGAACCCTGTACTTCATCAGAACCCTGTACGTCATCAGAACCCTGTACGTCATCAGAACCCTGAACGTCATCGGAACCCTGTACTTCATCAGAACCCTGTACGTCATCAGAACCCTGTACGTCATCACCACCCTCTACGTCATCAGAACCCTGAACGTCATCAGAACCCTGTACGTCATAAGAACCCTGTACGTCATCAGAACCCTGTACAACATCAGAACCCTGTACGTCATCAGAACCCTGTACAACATCAGAACCCTGTACGTCATCAGAACCCTGTACGTCATCAGCACCCTGTACGTCATCAGAACCCTGTACGTCATCAGCACCCTGTACGTCATCAGAACCCTGTACGTCATCAGAACCCTGAACGTCATCAGAACCCTGAACGTCATCAGAACCCTGAACGTCATCAGAACCCTGAACGTCATCAGCACCCTGTACGTCATCAGCACCTTGTACAACATCAGAACCCTGTACGTCATCACCACCCTGTACGTCATCAGAACCCTGTACGTCATCAGAACCCTGTACGTCATCAGAACCCTGTACGTCATCAGCACCCTGTACGTCATCACCACCCTGTACGTCATCAGAACCCTGTACGTCATCAGCACCCTGGACGTCATCAGCACCCTAGACGTCATCAGCACCCTGTACGTCAACAGAACCCTGTACGTCATCAGAACCCTGAGCGTCATCAGCACCCTGTACGTCATCAGAACCCTGTACGTCATCAGAACCCTGTACGTCATCAGCACCCTGTACGTCATCAGCACCCTGTACGTCATCAGCACCCTGTACAACATCAGAACCCTGTACAACATCAGAACCCTGTACGTCATCAGAACCCTGAACGTCATCAGAACCGTGTACGTCATCAGAACCCTGAACGTCATCAGCACCCTGTACGTCATCAGAACCCTGTACGTCATCAGAACGCTGTACGTCATCAGAACCCTGAACGTCATCAGCACCCTGTACGTCATCAGAACCCTGTACGTCATCAGCTCCCTGTACGTCATCAGCACCCTGTACGTCATCAGCACCCTGTACGTCATCAGCACCCTGTACAACATCAGAACCCTGTACAACATCAGAACCCTGTACGTCATCACCACCCTGTACGTCATCAGAACCCTGTACGTCATCAGAACCCTGTACGTCATCAGAACCCTGAACGTCATCAGCACCCTGTACGTCATCAGAACCCTGTACGTCATCAGAACCCTGAACGTCATCAGAACCGTGAACGTCATCAGAACCCTGAACGTCATCAGCACCCTGTACGTCATCGGGGGCGGCTGTGGCTCAGTGGTTAGAGCGGTCGTCCTCCAATTTGAAGGTTGGCGGATCGATCCCGGCTTCCACCGCCACATGTCGAAGTGTACTTGGGCAAGACACTGAACCCCATGTTGCCCCCCGATCTGCGTATCGGGTTGTGTGAGTGTTAGCCCCTACCCTCTCCCCCCGGCTTACATATCGGGTTGTGTGAATGGGTGAATGCAAAACCTTGTAGTGTGAAAGCGCTTTGAGTGGTCTAAAGGACTAGAAAAGCGCTATACAAATACAGGACATTTACATTTACATTTACATTTACCATCAGAACCCTGTACGTCATCAGAACGCTGTACGTCATCAGAACCCTGAACGTCATCAGCACCCTGTACAACATCAACACCCTGTACGTCATAAGCTCCCTGTACGTCATCAGAACCCTGTACAACATCAGAACCCTGTACGTCATCACCACCCTGTACGTCATCAGAACCCTGTACGTAATCAGAACCCTGTACGTCATCAGAACCCTGAACGTCATCAGCACCCTGTACGTCATCAGCACCCTGTACGTCATCAGCTCCCTGTACGTCATCAGAACCCTGTACGTCATCAGAACCCTGTACGTCATCAGAACCCTGTACGTCATCAGAACCCTGTACGTCATCAGAACCCTGAACGTCATCAGAACCCTGAACGTCATCAGAACCCTGTACGTCATCAGCACCCTGTACGTCATCAGCACCCTGTACGTCATCAGAACCCTGTACGTCATCAGAACCCTGTACGTCATCAGAACCCTGAACGTCATCAGAACCCTGTACGTCATCAGCACCCTGGACGTCATCAGCACCCTGTACGTCATCAGCACCCTGTACGTCATCAGAACCCTGAACGTCATCAGAACCCTGAACGTCATCAGCACCCTGTACGTCATCAGAACCCTGTACGTCATCAGAACCCTGAACGTCATCAGAACCCTGTACGTCATCAGAACCCTGTACAACATCAGAACCCTGTACAACATCAGAACCCTGTACGTCATCACCACCCTGTACGTCATCAGAACCCTGTACGTCATCAGAACCCTGTACGTCATCAGAACCCTGTACGTCATCAGAACCCTGAACGTCATCAGAACCCTGTACGTCATCACCACCCTGTACGTCATCAGCACCCTGTACGTCATCAGCACCCTGGACGTCATCAGCACCCTAGACGTCATCAGCACCCTGTACGTCAACAGAACCCTGTACGTCATCAGCACCCTGTACGTCATCAGAACCCTGTACGTCATCAGAACCCTGTACGTCATCACCACCCTGTACGTCATCAGAACCCTGTACGTCATCAGAACCCTGTACGTCATAAGAACCCTGTACGTCATCAGAACCCTGTACGTCATCAGAACCCTGAACGTCATTAGAACCCTGAACGTCATCAGCACCCTGTGCGTCATCAGAACCCTGTACGTCATCAGAACCTTGTACGTCATCAGAACCCTGAACGTCATCAGCACCCTGTACGTCATCAGAACCCTGTACGTCATCAGCTCCCTGTACGTCATCAGCACCCTGTACGTCATCAGCTCCCTGTACGTCATCAGAACCCTGTACGTCATCAGAACCCTGTACGTCATCAGAACCCTGTACGTCATCAGCACCCTGTGCGTCATCAGAACCCTGTACGTCATCAGCACCCTGAACGTCATCAGAACCCTGTACGTCATCAGAACCCTGTACGTCATCAGCTCCCTGTACGTCATCAGCACCCTGTACGTCATCAGCTCCCTGTACGTCATCAGAACCCTGTACGTCATCAGAACCCTGTACGTCATCAGAACCCTGTACTTCATCAGAACCCTGTACGTCATCAGAACCCTGTACGTCATCAGCACCCTGTACAACATCAGAACCCTGAACGTCATCAGCACCCTGTACGTCATCACCACCCTGTACGTCATCAGAACCCTGTACGTCATCAGAACCCTGTACGTCATCAGAACCCTGTACGTCATCAGAACCCTGAACGTCATCAGAACCCTGTACGTCATCAGAACCCTGTACGTCATCAGCTCCCTGTACGTCATCAGAACCCTGTACGTCATCAGAACCCTGTACGTCATCAGCACCCTGTACGTCATCAGCACCCTGTACGTCATCAGCACCCTGTACGTCATCAGCACCCTGTACAACATCAGAACCCTGTACAACATCAGAACCCTGTACGTCATCACCACCCTGTACGTCATCAGCTCCCTGAACGTCATCAGAACCCTGTACGTCATCAGAACCCTGAGCGTCATCAGCACCCTGTGCGTCATCAGAACCTTGTACGTCATCAGAACCCTGAACGTCATCAGAACCCTGAACGTCATCAGCACCCTCTACGTCATCAGAACCCTGTACGTCAGCAGAACCCTGAACGTCATTAGAACCCTGAACGTCATCAGAACCCTGTGCGTCATCAGAACCCTGTACGTCATCAGAACCTTGTACGTCATCAGCTCCCTGTACGTCATCAGAGCCCTGTACGTCATCAGAACCCTGTACGTCATCAGAACCCTGTACGTCATCAGAACCCTGAACGTCATCAGAACCCTGTACTTCATCAGAACCCTGTACGTCATCAGTACCCTGTACTTCATCAGCACCCTGTACAACATCAGAACCCTGTACGTCATCACCACCCTGTACGTCATCAGAACCCTGTACGTCATCAGAACCCTGTACGTCATCAGAACCCTGTACGTCATCAGCACCCTGTACGTCATCAGAACCCTGTACGTCATCAGAACCCTGTACGTCATCAGAACCCTGTACGTCATCAGAACCCTGTACGTCATCAGAACCCTGTACGTCATCAGAACCCTGTACGTCATCAGAACCCTGTACGTCATCAGAACCCTGTACGTCATCAGCACCCTGTACGTCATCAGAACCCTGTACGTCATCAGAACCCTGTACGTCATCAGAACCCTGTACGTCATCAGAACCCTGTACGTCATCAGAACCCTGAACGTCATAAGAACCCTGTACGTCATCAGAACCCTGTACAACATCAGCACCCTGTACAACATCAGAACCCTGTACAACATCAGAACCCTGTACGTCATCACAACCCTGTACGTCATCAGAACCCTGAACGTCATCAGAACCCTGAACGTCATCAGAACCCTGTACGTCATCAGAACCCTGTACGTCATCAGAACCCTGAACGTCATCAGCACCCTGTACGTCATCAGAACCCTGTACGTCATCAGAACCCTGTACGTCATCAGCACCCTGTACGTCATCAGCACCCTGTACGTCAACAGAACCCTGTACGTCATCAGAACCCTGAGCGTCATCAGCACCCTGTACGTCATCAGAACCCTGTACGTCATCAGAACCCTGAACGTCATCAGAACCCTGTACGTCATCAGAACCCTGTACGTCATCAGAACCCTGTACGTCATCAGCACCCTGTACGACATCAGAACCCTGTACGACATCAGCACCCTGTACGTCATCACCACCCTGTACGTCATCAGAACCCTGTACGTCATCAGCACCCTGTACGTCATCAGAACCCTGTACGTCATCAGAACCCTGTACGTCATCAGAACCCTGAACGTCATCAGCACCCTGTGCGTCATCAGAACCTTGTACGTCATCAGAACCCTGAACGTCATCAGAACCCTGAACGTCATCAGAACCCTGAACGTCATCAGCACCCTGTACAACATCAGAACCCTGTACAACATCAGAACCCTGTACGTCATCACCACCCTGTACGTCATCAGAACCCTGTACGTCATCAGAACCTTGTACGTCATCAGAACCCTGAACAACATCAGAACCCTGTACGTCATCAGAACCCTGTACGTCATCAGAACCCTGAACGTCATCAGAACCCTGTACGTCATCAGAACCCAGTACGTCATCAGAACCCTGGACGACATCAGAACCCTGTACGTCATCAGCCCCCTGTACGTCATCACAACCCTGTACGCCATCAGAACCCTGTACGTCATCAGAACCCTGTACGTCATCAGCACCCTGTACGTCATCAGAACCCTGAACGTCATCAGCACCCTGTACGTCATCAGAACCCTGTACGTCATCAGAACCCTGTACGTCATCAGCACCCTGTACGTCATCAGAACCCTGTACGTCATCAGCTCCCTGTACGTCATCAGCACCCTGTACGTCATCAGCTCCCTGTACGTCATCAGAACCCTGTACGTCATCAGAACCCTGTACGTCATCAGAACCCTGAACGTCATCAGAACCCTGTACGTCATCACCACCCTGTACGTCATCAGAACCCTGTACGTCAACAAAACCCTGTACGTCATCAGAAACCTGTACGTCATCAGAACCCTGTACGTCATCAGAACCCTGTACGTCATCAGAACCCAGAACGTCATCAGAACCCTGAACGTCATCAGCACCCTGTACGTCATCAGAACCTTGTACGTCATCAGAACGCTGTACGTCATCAGAACCCTGAACGTCATCAGCACCCTGTACGTCATCAGAACCCAGAACGTCATCAGAATCCTGTACGTCATCAGAACCCTGTACGTCATCAGAACCCTGAACGTCATCTGAACCCTGTACTTCATCAGAACCCTGTACGTCATCAGAACCCTGAACGTCATCGGAACCCTGTACGTCATCAGAACCCTGAACGTCATCAGAACCCTGTACTTCATCAGAACCCTGTACGTCATCAGAACCCTGTACGTCATCAGCACCCTGTACAACATCAGAACCCTGTACGTCATCACCACCCTGTACGTCATCAGAACCCTGTACGTCATCAGCACCCTGTACAACATCAGAACCCTGTACAACATCAGAACCCTGTACGTCATCACAACCCTGTACGTCATCAGAACCCTGTACGTCATCAGAACCCTGTACGTCATCAGAACCCTGTACGTCATCAGAACCCTGTACGTCTTAAGAACCCTGTACGTCATCAGAACACTGTACGTCATCAGAACCCTGTACTTCATCAGAACCCTGTACGTCATCAGAACCCTGTACGTCATCAGCACCCTCTACAACATCAGAACCCTGAACGTCATCAGCACCCTGTACGTCATCACCACCCTGTACGTCATCAGAACCCTGTACGTCATCAGAACCCTGTACGTCATCAGCACCCTGTACAACATCAGAACCCTGTACAACATCAGCACCCTGTACAACATCAGAACCCTGTACAACATCAGAACCCTGTACGTCATCACCACCCTGTACGTCATCAGAACCCTGTACGTCATCAGCACCCTGTACAACATCAGAACCCTGTACGTCATCAGAAACCTGTACGTCATCAGAACCCTGTACGTCATCAGAACCCTGTACGTCATAAGAACCCTGTACGTCATCAGAACCCTGTACGTCATCAGAACCCTGAACGTCATCAGAACCCTGAACGTCATCAGCACCCTGTACGTCATCAGAACCCTGTACGTCATCAGAACCCTGTACGTCATCAGAACCCTGTACGTCATCAGAACCCTGTACGTCATCAGAACCCTGTACGTCATCAGCTCCCTGTACGTCATCAGCACCCTGTACGTCATCAGCACCCTGTACGTCATCAGAACCCTGTACGTCATCAGAACCCTGTACGTCATCAGAACCCTGTACGTCATCAGAACCCTGTACGTCATCAGAACCCTGAACGTCATCAGAACCCTGAACGTCATCAGCACCCTGTACGTCATCAGAACCCTGTACGTCATCAGCACCCTGTACGTCATCAGAACCCTGTACGTCATCAGAACCCTGTACGTCATCAGAACCCTGAACGTCATCAGAACCCTGTACGTCATCAGCACC
>SSNP01000537.1:0-20026 GCA_006937955.1 Pachypanchax playfairii
CAGCAACAGTGTGTGAAAACCTTGTGAAGACTTACAGAAAACGTTTGACCTCTGTCATTGCCAACAAAGGCTATATAACAAAGTATTGAGATTAACTTTTGTTATTGACCAAATACTTATTTTCCACCATAATTTGCAAATAAATTCTTTAAAAATCAGACAATGTGATTTTCTGGATTTTTTTTCCTCATTTTGTCTCTCATAGTTGAGGTATACCTATGATGAAAATTACAGGCCTCTCTGATCTTTTTAAGTGGGAGAACTTAGACAATTGGTGGCTGACTAAATACTTTTTTGCCCCACTGTACATATAGTTCTTACCCAGAATTTCGCACAGAGTTTGACAACATCCTGTCCAGCAACTACTTAGAAATGGACATCATTTGAACTTGTGAGCAGTCTTGATCAGGCTAAATAGTAACAGGCATCATTGTATGGTTGATTCTATTTTATTTATTTTTGTTGTCATTTAAACATCTGATGCACTGAACACTGTAGTAAGCAGTCTTTCATTTTATATCTTGCAATTCAAATTTTTTTATTGCTGCAATAGTAAACCTCCATACTTTTTAAATTAATTTTATATTTTGAAAATGAATGCAGCATTCATTTCCATCAGTTTGAATGTAACCCACAGCTACAATGCTGAACTTGTTCCTACACAGCATAATGTTTTGTAATTTACAGAGTTGTCACTGGTAGAATTGTTAATTGTTGATGTTCAAGTCACACTACTTGGTTGTTTATTCAGAAACAGTTTGATACTCAATGTTGAGAAAACAATGAGCATTCCTGTTTACAAACTACTGTATTAGCTGATTTTGCCTGTATGGTCTTCAGAATGATTGTAATGTTTCCATTATATTACTTTAATTTACTGCTTGAACTTAATGTCATCACATACATTTTTTGTTGAATGTGAGTGCATTTTGCCATAAAGTGACTTATAAGTTCTGTAATGAAAATATTCATATCAATTGTTTTTATTGACAAATCAGTCAGATTAGGCCAAATATACATTATTTCAGGGTTGCAGATTTCACGTTTCTCATAGTTCATACAGAATAAGAAATAAAATTTTTGCTACACTCTGATATTACAGTGTTTGGCTACAAAGTTTGTTCATTTGCAGATACTGTATCTTAACTGTCAATTATATGTCCCTTAATACGGGCAGCAACTAATGATTTTTCCCATCTGAAAACTAGAAAACATTTTGTTTTCAGGCTGTTTTGGACCTGGGGAGTCACATTTGGTGAAATATGACAGAACTTAGTGTTTTATGTGTTTTCAGGCTGTTTTAGACCTGGGGAGTCACGTTTTAGAGGAATATGACAGAACCTAGTGTTTTATGTGTTTTCAGGCTGTTTTAGACCTGGGGAGTCACATTTGGTGAAATATGACAGAACTTAGAGTTTTATGTGTTTTCAGGCTGTTTTGGACCTGGGGAGTCACATTTGGTGAAATATGACAGAACCTAGTGTTTTATGTGTTTTCAGGCTGTTTTAGACCTGGGGAGTCACGTTTTAGAGAAATATGACAGAACTTAGAGTTTTATGTGTTTTCAGGCTGTTTTGGACCTGGGGAGTCACTTTTGGTGAAATATGACAGAACTTAGTGTCTTATGTGTTTTCAGGCTGTTTTGGAGCTGGGGAGTCACGTTTTAGAGGAATATGACAGAACCTAGTGTTTTTTGTGTTTTCAGGCTGTTTTGGACCTGGGGAGTCACATTTGGTGAAATATGACAGAACTTAGTGTTTTATGTGTTTTCAGGCTGTTTTGGACCTGGGGAGTCACATTTGGTGAAATATGACAGAACTTAGAGTTTTATGTGTTTTCAGGCTGTTTTGGACCTGGGGAGTCACATTTGGTGAAATATGACAGAACTTAGTGTTTTATGTGTTTTCAGGCTGTTTTGGACCTGGGGAGTCACGTTTTAGAGAAATATGACAGAACTTAGAGTTTTATGTGTTTTCAGGCTGTTTTGGACCTGGGGAGTCACGTTTTAGAGAAATATGACAGAACTTAGAGTTTTATGTGTTTTCAGGCTGTTTTGGACCTGGGGAGTCACGTTTTAGAGGAATATGACAGAACTTAGAGTTTTATGTGTTTTCAGGCTGTTTTGGACCTGGGGAGTCACATTTGGTGAAATATGACAGAACTTAGAGTTTTATGTGTTTTCAGGCTGTTTTAGACCTGGGGAGTCACATTTGGTGAAATATGACAGAACTTAGTGTTTTATGTGTTTTCAGGCTGTTTTGGACCTGGGGAGTCACATTTGAAGAAATATGACAGAACTTAGTGTTTTATGTGTTTTCAGGCTGTTTTTGACCTGGGGAGTCACGTTTTAGAGGAATATGACATAACCTAGTGTTTTATGTGTTTTCAGGCTGTTTTAGACCTGGGGAGTCACGTTTTAGAGAAATATGACAGAACTTAGAGTTTTATGTGTTTTCAGGCTGTTTTGGACCTGGGGAGTCACATTTGGTGAAATATGACAGAACTTAGTGTTTTATGTGTTTTCAGGCTGTTTTAGACCTGGGGAGTCACGTTTTAGAGGAATATGACAGAACCTAGTGTTTTATGTGTTTTCAGGCTGTTTTTGACCTGGGGAGTCACATTTGGTGAAATATGACAGAACTTAGTTTTTTATGTGTTTTCAGGAACCAGTTATGTGATCATCTACACAGTAATAATCTTTTTAAAGAGTTCCAGTCAGGATTTAGAGCTCATCATAGCACTGAAACAGCACTGGTAAAAGTTTCTAAGGATATTCTCATGGCCTCAGACAGTGGACTTGTGTCTGTACTTGTCCTGTTAGATCTCAGTGCTGCGTTTGATACTATAGATCATAAGATCCTATTAAAGAGGCTTGAATATGATATTGGGATTCAGGGAACTGCATTAAACTGGTTCGAATCATATTTAACTGAAAGATTCCAGTTTGTTCATGTAAATAATGAATCTTCTTCATATACCAGAGTCAGTCATGGAGTTCCTCAGGGTTCAGTGCTTGGACCAATCCTCTTTACTATATATATGTTACTGCTTGGTAAAATTATTAGACAACATGGTATAAAATTCCATTTTTAAGCTGATGATACTCAGTTATATCTATCAATGAAGCCTGATGAGACCAACCAGCTGCAGAGATTACAAGCTTGTCTTAATGATGTAAAACATTGGATGACGCTTACTTTTTTGCTTTTAAATTCAGACAAGACAGAGTTTGTGACTTTTGGGCCTGAGAATCTTAGGAACATGTTGTGTAGTCAGTCATCAACGTTGGATGGCATTAATTTGGCCTCCAACAAGAAGGTAAAGAACCTGGGTGTTATCTTTGACCAGTACATGTCCTTTATTTCTCATTTAAAGCATGTTACCAGGACGGCCTACTTCCACCTGCGTAATGTTGCTAAAATTAGGAGCATTTTGAATCAAAGAGATGCAGAAACTTTAGTTCACGCATTTATTACTTCTAGACTTGATTACTGTAATTCATTATTATCAGGGTGTTCTAATAGTGCTGTTAAAGGCCTCCGGCTGATCCAAAATACTGCTGCCAGAGTTCTGATGAGAGTTAGAAGGAGAGACCATATTTCTCCTGTTTTAGCATCACTTCATTGGCTCCCTGTAAGGTCTAGAATAAAGTTTAAGGTTTTACTTTTGATGTATAAGGCCTTGAACGACCAAGCTCCAGCTTATATTAAAGATCTTATTGTTCCATATGCTCCTAACAGAGCACTTCACTCTCAGACTGCAGGTCTGCTTGTAGTTCCTAGAATTTCTAAAATTAGAATGGGAGGAAGAGCTTTTAGTTATCAGGCTCCTCTCCTGTGGAACCAGCTTCCACTTTTTATCCATGAGGCAGACACCTTGTGTAGTTTTAAGAATAGACTTAAAACTTTCCTTTTTACACAATCCTATAGTCAGGGTTAGCTTGGGTTCTCCTGAGCTTTCCTTTTAGTTATGCTGCGATAGGTTTAGACTGTCGGAGGACATACTGACCACATTTTTTCACTCTGCTGTCTTTCTTTACTCTGGCTGCCTCTGAGAAGGGTGTATCTCACATAAACAAACAATGAAATATTCCCACTAGAGCCATCAAATTGTTATTGCTTTGATTGTTACTGCTGCCATTAACTGTTTCTCTGTTTATCTTTCTATAGACATGACGACTGGCCAAAATCCATCGGTGTTTGTCTGTGTCTCTTTCCTGTCAGCTCAGACCCCAGTCGGCTAAGGCAGAAGGCCGCCCATCCTGAGCCGGGTTCTGCTAGAGGGTTCTTCCTGTTAAAAGGGAGTCGTTCCTTTCCACTGTCGCCAATCGTGCTTGCTCAGGATGGGGGATTGTGCTGAAATAACAATTCAGCCCAATCGGCTGGTTCCTTAGAAAAATGTTTTATTATTAATTGGCTGATTTTTCTGTGAAGTGCCTTGAAATAACTTTGTCATGAACTGGCGCTTTATAAATAAATAAACTTGAACTTGAAACTTGATAATACATTCAAAACCAGTCAGGTAGAATTACAAACACCTACATTAGTAGTACAGTTTTTTTAGTTTAAAATTACACAAATTATTGTCTAAAATATATGGCATACTCTCTACTATAGATGAATCAATCTTTCTTCCAATGGTTAAATGGGAAGCTGATTTATCAATCAACTATGACAAGAATTTCTGGTCCAAAACCTGTTTAAAAACATTTAAATTGACTAGAAACTCCAACCTGCAGTTAATACAATATAAAATTCCACATAGAACACATTACACAGGTCAAAGGATGTTCAGGATGCGTTTTGTGTCTTTTAACATTTGTTCAAACTGTACTAGTAATTTACCTGATGACTACATCCATGCTATTTGGTTCTGTCCACCTGTTCAAAACTTCTGGTGCCAGATATGTCAAGACCTGTCATTGTGTCTGAACTGTAACATTCCTGCTGCACCATCAGTCTGTTTGCTGGGTGACTTACAGGATGCTGGTATAGAAACAAAGACAGTTCACCTGGTTCTTACTGCCTTTTGCATTGCCAAGAAGACAATCCTCATGAACTAGAAAAATCAAAATAATTTAAGCATTCATCCGTATAAGGATCTCTTGATGGATCAGTTTTGAGACAGCCTCTGCCCTTAATACAGATCTATCACTTTGGGCTCCTCTGATCAGCTCCATCACTTGATAGAGTAGAGGCCTCGGTTGTGTTTTTCTGGCTCTTGTTGTGGATATGGGGGCTGCCAGGGTGGTACACCTGTCAAACGGTGCAGGTGTCCTAATAGGACAGAAACCTCCTGTAATATTTAGGCTAATGAAGGGAAGGTCAGAGATTTCTATGTTACTGCACAGAGCCTGTTCTACATCTAACCATGGTTCATCCAAGGTGCTTTTATTAATCCATCTAAAGACTGTAACCTGTCTGCTATGTAGTAGTGGTGAAGGTTAGGGAGATCTAGTCCTCCACTATCCAGCTTCTTAGAGGGACAAGTGGCGTTCAGCCACACGAGACAATAACAGGTCTGTGATGCCCTTAAAAGTCCGGGGCTGTACTCGTGCCACACTGAGTAGATCAGTGTGTGTCTACCCTTCGCCGAGAGGCGTGGGTAACTCATTGAACCCCACTCATGATAAGGATTGGGGATTGCAATTATTTCCTGTCACTACTACCGACTGGACCCCCGCTGGGGTCGGCCTCGGCCCTGGCGGAGCGCTAAGAAGACGAAACTCGACAATTCAGAGGAAGTAAAAATCGTAACAAGGTTTCCGTAGGTGAACCTGCGGAAGGATCATTACTGAGAGGCACAGTGGCTTTGGATACAGGTCAAAGGCCGCGCAGCCAGACACACCTGAACCTCCTGGTCCGTGGACGCTTGCGTGACACCTGCGCTCATGCTCCCCTTTTCCCCTAGTGGGGGAGCGGGCACGGCAACCAGGTTGCGGAGCCCCCGCCAAGGCTGGCGTGCCCGCCCCCCTGACTGCTGCGGGCCGGACCCAGCTCGCGAGTGTAGGTGCGTGGCCCTCACCGGTGCCCTGGTGGGGGTCACAGCGCACGGAGTGGAGCCCCTGTCTAGGCAGGAGTGCCCGTGCCTGCACTGGAGCGTCTGAGCCCTTTTGCCTGGCACGGCGAGCCTCAACCCCATAGTCCCAGGCCAGTGCAAAGCCTGCAACATGCCCCCGCACACACCCATCCCCTTAGCCGCCTCCATCCCAAAGCACGCGCCACTCTGTTGCCCAGTCCAGAGGGCCTGTTGGGGTCTTGGGTGGTGGGCCGCGTGTGGAGGTCTCAGCAATCCTGGGGGGAATGGGGCTCAGTGGTGTGGGGCCGCTGCGTCCGTCAGTGCTCAGTTGGGTGCTGGCCCAAAACTCGGAACCCAACTACCCAACTTTACCCCCTCCCTCAGAGGCGTCCCAGGGGTTTAATGTCTCCTTCTGCCTACCTCAGGGGTGCGGCTGGAGCGCCCGATGGTTCAACTCCGGTCAAATCTTTTTTCTCTATCCCAGTTTCTGATCTTGGCCACAGCCTGGAACAAAAACTGAACAACTCTTAATCGGTGGATCACTTGGCTCGTGTGTTGATGAAGAAATCAGCTAGCTGTGAGAACTAATGTGAATTGCAGGACATATTGATCATCGACACTTCAAACGCAACTTGGGGCCCCAGGTTCCTCCCGTCCAGCCTGGCGGGGAACCTGGAACCTCCTCTGAGTTTGTTGAGAGCCATGCACCCGGCCCCCACCCCAACCCGCACGGCCCTGGCATTGGGCGGCAGGGCGGGGAACAAAACTCTTCAGAATATGACCTCAGATCAGACGAGACAATCCGCTGATTTTTTTTTTTTTTTTTGCAAACTTTGTTTATTAGGTTTTGTTCAGAAAATGCACAGTAATACAAGTCATACACAATGCAGGACATAAAATTAGCTGCGCAATCCTTAAGGAAAAAAAAAACTTAAAACAACAAACAATCAAAACAACCCCTAGCCATTCATGTTACATCTGCGAATTACAAAACCAGATTCGCTTAATGTAAAGCCCATGTGAAATCAGAGCATGATAAAGTAAATAGATGTTAAAGAAAAAAAAAAAAGGATTAAAAGAAATAAACTAGTCCAGGGCCACAGGAAAATTAGTTTGTCCCACTAACTGCAACAGCGGTCCCCATATTTGTAAGAAAAGATCATAGGACCCCCGTATGGACATTCTAATCTTCTCAAGCTTGAGACAATGAAGAGTGTCCCTGAGCCAGTGTATATGTGAAGGTGGCTGCGGAGACTTCCACTTAATTAGAATGACCCTCCTGGCTAGGAGGGTCAGAAATGCCAGAGAGTCCTTCTGGGAGGAAATGAAATAAAATGAAATGAAATGAAAAATACTTTATTTATCCCAGGAGGGAAATTCAACGTTGTAGTAGTTTTTTTTTTTTTGTCCAACAATAAAAACAATAATGAAGACAATAATATAATAATAACAATCAAGGTCTGTTCTTGTTGTGGAGGCTAATGGCTGCAGGCAGGAATGATCTTTTGTATCTTGCGGTCTTGCATCGGACCTGAAGAAGCCTCTCATTGAACACACTCTGTTGTTTGATCACTGTGTTGTGCAGAGGGTGAGAAGAGTCCTCCATCATCTTCATCAGCTTGTCCAGCATTCTTTTTTGTACAATCAGCTCCAGCGGCTCCAGAGATACTCTCAGCACAGATCCAGCTTTCTTGATCAGACCTATAGAAGATTTGCAACATCTTGGTGCAGACATTAAAAGATCTCAGCTTCCTTCAGAAATAGAGTCTGCTCTGACCTTTCTTGTAGATGTATTCTGTGTTGCATTTCCACTCTAGTCTGTTGTCCAGCTGAACTCCAAGGTACTTGTATTCCTCCACCACCTCTACCTCCTCTCCTAGGATGGAAATACTGCTGTGTTGATTCTTTCTCCTCCTGAAGTCAACAATCATCTCCTTAGTTTTGCTGGTATTTAAAACGAGATGATTGTTACCGCACCATTTCACAAACTGACTGACCAGTTCTCTATACTCAGCTTCTTGTCCCTCACTGATGCACCCATCAACTGCAGAGTCATCAGAGTATTTCTGCAGATGACAGGACTCAGAGTTGTACTGGAAGTCAGAGGTGTACATCGTGAAGAGAAATGGTGAGAGTACAGTTCCTTGTGGCGCTCCAGTGCAGCTGACCTCCATATCAGACACACAACCTTTCAGTCTCACAAACTGTGGTCTGTTTGTGAGGTAGTCATAAATCCAGGAGGTTGTGGAGGAATCCACCTGGAATTTATGGAGCTTCTCACATAACATAGCAGGCTGAATTGTGTTAAAAGCACTTGAGAAGTCAAAGAACATGACCCTCAAAGTGCTGCCTGATTGGTCCAGATGAGAGTGTGCTCTGTGAAGCAGGTAGATGATGGCATCTTCAACCCCAAGCCCATTACGGTATGCAAACTGTAATGGGTCCTGAAAGGTGCTTGACCTGCTTGTTGAGGTGAGCCAGTAAGAGTCTCTCCAGGACTTTCATGACGTGGTTCAGCTGGTTGTGGTTTTTTAGGTACTGGAACAAGGCAGGATGTTTTCCACAGCACAGGAACTGTTTTCTGTCTCAGACTGGTGTTGAAGAGGTGCTGGAGAACTGGACATAGTTGCATTAAGCAGGTCTTGAGAACTCTGGGACTGACACCATCTGCACCTGCAGTAGACAGAGATGGTGGTCCCAAGAGAACCACAAACAGAGCACATAGAGGGTTTGGGTCAATTTTACGACCAATCACACCAGAGATAACAGCAAACACTTCACTCCAAAAACTGGTGTACATTTTAGCCAGATGGACCTTGTTGTAATAGACACAGTGAACAAGTTTACATTGTATAAGAAAATGTCTTGCACAAATTGAAGATTTGTGCACCCGTGAAAGAATTTGCAACCAAAGCTCGTCCGATATAGGTTGTCCTATATCGTCCTCCCAGAGAGTCCTCATTAAATGTAAAGATTTTGTACTTATTGAAGCTACTCGATGGTAGAGAAGTGAGATTGAACCTTTTTTAACTTCAAAACAGGCAAAAGCAAGGCATCTAACTCAGAGTCTTCAGGTAAACTAGGAAAATTAGCAAAGGTTACTTTGGACAAAGCTACGAACTTGTAGATATCTGAAAAAGTGTTGAGAAGGAAGAGCAAATTTATTTTTAAGTTGTTCATAAGTGGCAAAGATACCATCAATAAAAATGTCTTTAAACATCAGGATACCAAGATTAGACCAGGCCATGACGGTCTTGTCAAGGTCAATTTTATTTATCATTCGCATTTACAGCAGCAGAAGCTGCCCCAAAGCGCTGTACAAGGCACAACACACCAAGGTTAGGACAATCAACAATAAAAACATAGAATTAAATAAATACAGAACAGTCACAGTTCACAATAAAAACTGTTAAAAACTATTAAGATGCTCAAGTCAACCTGCATTAAAAGCCAGATCAAAAAGGTGCATCTTAAGAAGGGATTTAAAATGCTCTAAACTCTGTGTGGTCCTAATGTTAAAAGGTAAATTGTTCCACAATTAGGGACCAATCACAGAGAAAGCTCTGTCGCCGCGACTCTTTAAGCGGGTCTTTGGATCTTTTAAGAGAACTTGAGTGCTGGACCTGGGACGCAGGGATCTGGCAGGGGCATAAATGGTCAGCAGCTCAGAAATGTAACACGGGGCCAGGCCATGAAGGGATTTAAAAACAAAAAGTAAAATTTTAAAATGGATCCTGTAGAAGACAGGCAGACAATGAAGAGAGGCTAGAACTGGGCTTATGTGATCCCTCTTACTGGTGCCAGTCAGCAAGCGGGCCACTGCATTTTGGACCAGCTGAAGCCGATGTAGGGAGGACTGGTCCAGGCCAGAATACAGGGAGTTGCAGTAGTCCAAGCGGAAAGAAATGAATAGACAAACAACATGTTCCAGGACATTAGCAGGAAAGTACACTACTGTATATTACCAAAAGTATTCGCTCACCCATTCAAATGATCAGAATCAGGTGTCCTAATCACTTGGCCTGGCCACAGGTGTATAAAGTCAAGCACTCAGGCATGCAGACTGTGAAGCAAGACAACTGTCATAGGATGCCACCTGTGCAACAAATCCAGTCGTGAAATTTCCTTGCTCCTAAATATTCCACAGTCAACTGTCAGCTCTATTATGACAAAATGGAAGTGTTTGGGAACAACAGCAACTCAGCCATGAAGTGGTAGGCCACGTAAAGTGACGGAGAGGGGTCAGCGGATGCTGAAGCGCATAATGCAAAGAGGTCGCCGACTTTCTGCACAGTCAATTGCTACAGAGCTACAAACTTCATGTGACCTTCAGATTAGCCCAAGTACAGTACACAGAGAGCTTCATGGAATGGGTTTCCATGGCCGAGCAGCTGCAGCCAAGCCACACATCACCAAGTGCAATGCAAAGCGTCGGATGCAATGGTGTAAAGCACGCCGCCACTGGCCTCTAGAGCAGTGGATATGTGTTCTCTGGAGTGATGAATCACGCTTTTCCATTTGGCAATCGGATGGACGAGTCTGGGTTTGGAGGTTGCCAGGACAACGGTACATTTCAGACTGCATTGTGCCGACTGTGAAATTTGGTGGAGAAGGAATTATGGTGTGGGGTTGTTTTTCAGGAGCTGGGCTTGGCCCCTTAGTTCCAATGAAAGGAACTTTGAATGCTTCAGGATACCAAAGCATTTTGGACAATTCCATGCACCCAACCTTGTGGGAACAGTTTGGAGCGGGCCCCTTCCTCTTCATACATGACTGTGCACCAGTGCACAAAGCAAGGTCCATAAAGACATGGATGCCAGAGTCTGGTGTGGATGAACTTGACTGGCCTACACAGAGTCCTGACCGGAACCCGATAGAACACCTTTGGGATGAATTGGAGCGGAGACTGAGAGCCAGGCCTTTCTCGACCAACATCAGTGTGTGACCTCACCAATGCACTTTTGGAAGAATGGTCAAAAATTCCTATTAACACTCTCCTCAACCTTGTGGACAGCCTTCCCAGAAGAGTTGAAGCTATAATAGCTGCAAAAGGTGGACCGACATCATTTTGAACTCTATGGGTTAGGAATGGAATGGCACTTCAGTTCATAGTATGAGTAAAGGTAGGTGAGCAAATAATTTTGGTAATATAGTGTATGTCTTAACCTTAGCTAACTTCCTTAAATGATAAAAACCTGACTGGACCACTGCGCTCACCTATCTGTGAAGATTAAAAGAACCATCAAAAAACACACCTAGGTTTTTTTACACAGGGTTTTAAAAAAAACAGAACATGGACCAAGAGGACTAACAACATAATTAAAAAAATCAGGATTGCCAAAGAGTAAGATCTCAGTCTTTTGGTTGTTTCGTTTAAGAAAATTAATGGACATCCATTGTTTGATGCTTTCTAAGCAATCCAGTAATGAGCCGATTGACTTGGCATCACTAAGTGGCAAATAGATCTGGAGGTCATCATCAAAGCAATGAAAAGTTATTTTATGCTTTTCAAAACAGAACCTAAGGGAAGCATGTACAAAGAAAAAAGTGCTGGACCCAAAATGGAGCCCTGAGGCACACCACATGTCAGAGGTACTGATTTGGAGGTAAAAGGACCCAGATTAAAAGAAAATGACCTCTTGTGTAGGTATGATTTGAACCACTGGAGGACAGTACCTCGAAGACCAACACATGACTCCAGGCAGGACTGAATATGAATGTCGTAGAATGTCGTGGTCAACGGTGTCAAAGGCTGCCGACAGATCCATTAAAACCAGAGTGGCTGAACGGCCAGAATAAGCAATTAAAACAAGGTCATTAAAAACTCGTAACAGAGCACTTTCAGTGCTATGAAGGGGCTTAAAACCAGATTGAAAATTTTCTGAAATGTTGTTAAGAGACAGGTAGTCCTGGAGTTGTGAGTAAAACACTTTTTCAAGAACCTTAGACAAAAATGTGAGTTTTGATACTGGCCTAAAATTTGAAAGAGAAGTCTGATCAAGATTTGGCTTTTTTAGAAGTGGCTGTACAATGGCCTGTTTAAAACACTGGGGAACACAACCTGAGGAAAGGGAAGTGTTGATTAACTTCAGGATGGAGTAACCAACACTGTCAAATCTTTTTTTAGCATAAAGGATGGAAGACAGTCCAGGGGGCAATCAGAGGGTTTCAAGTGATGAACAATATCTGATAACTCCTCCAATGAAACAAGCTGAAATTGGGACCAGGATGTAAAGAACTGAGGAAAAGAACTAGGATCCAAAACAGAAAGAGATGAAATAGAAGACCTAATCTGCTGGACTTTATCTGAGAAAAAAGCCTGGAATTTGTCACATAAATTTTGTGAAGGAGCAACACCACTGTCATTACTTGGGTTAACAATACTGTTAAAAACTTTAACCATGGGGCGGCTGTGATTAGAGCGGTCGTTTTCCAATCGGAAGGTTGGTGGATCGATCCCGGCTTCCAACACCACATGTCGAAGAGTCCTTGGGCAAGACACTGAACCCCATGTTGCCCCCCAATTTACACATCGGGTTGTGTGAGTGTTAGCCCCTACCCTCTCCACCCAGCTCACATATTGGGTTGTGTGAATGGGTGAATGTAAAACTTGTAGTGGGAAAGCGCTTTGAGTGGTCTGAATGATTAGAAAGGCGCTATACAAATACAGGACATTTACCATTTACATTTACAGAATTTGTCTCCATGATCAGCCAGTCAGGTTAAGAAGTAGCATTATATTGAAGCCAGTAGAGAAAAACTCTAATATTGGCAGCCCAATAGTAGTATCTGAAGTTAGGTAAAGCCATCCCCCCTTGCAGCTTTGGTCTTTGTAAGTATTGCCTAGCCAATCGGGAAGTCTTTTTATCCCAAAGAAATTCTGTAATGCGAGAATCTACCTGTTTGAGGAAAAAAATAGTTAAGAAGATCGGGACACACTGAAAAAAAAAAGAAAGCGGGGGAGAACATTCATTTTTACACAATTAATGCGAGCTACTAAAGACAGTTTAAGAAGAGACCATCGCTTACAATCTTCCTTGATTTTTGATAGAAGTGGGTAAAAGTTAGCTTTGAATAAATGTTCTAATTTATGTGTAATCTGTATTCCCAAGTACGTAAAACCGATGTCAGCTATTTTAAAGGGAAATGTCTGCAGAAAGTATCTCTAAGTTCTAGCAGCCGAATTGATAGGTTATAACTTACTTTTATCCAAATTTAACTTATACCCTGAGATCTGACTAAAATCTGAAAGTAGACACAGAGCAGCAGGAATAGATACATGAAAATCTGAAACATACAGGAGTAGATCATCAGCATATAGTTGTAGGGGAACACGTATTATGAAAGTTTGCCTCTTCAATACATGTTATTCAGGGCACCACCTTCTTTCGAAGGAATTAAATATTAGAATATTTAATCAGATTATTTCAGTCTCATAATATGAAGTCTCATGTCCGTCCAGATAGTGACTCAAATCACACATAAAAACTCACTGAATCGGCCAATTAAAATTAAGGTGAATATTTATTGAACAACAAGGAAGACAGACCAATAAACAGACAAACAAATGAACAGTTAAACACTTAATGGAATTAACGATGCTGCGAACAGGAAATTACGTCAGACTTAGTATGTTTCTAGAATAAGTGGACTTTCTAAAGTTCAAGGAATCTTAAACACTAGTAAGAGTGGGTGAGGAAACGGAAAATGCTCTTTTAACACGGAAGATAATTTTGAATTTAAGGAAAATTGTAATTTTGGAGTGGGAGAAAGGGAGGAAAAGGATGGAGGCACAGATTTCACTTCCGGGCCACTGAGACACCAACACAGCTGTTTTCAATCCTTTGTCATGGATTAAATGAAATCGATCTCTTACTTCTTTTGCAGTTGAATAATTCTGAAATTCACATTCAGAGTTTCACTGAATATAGTTTTCAGATGTACATCAAATCATTTTATCACTGTAGTTAAACTGGGTGAACATTCCTTCAGATCAAAGATGCTGGTTTGATGCCTGTAAAAAAAAGGAGTGATTGAATTAGCTGTGATCACATTAAATAGTTCATATGTGTATTAAAGCCGTCTGAGATGCTTCTTGATCTCAATCATCGTGGCTGAAGAGGGGGTGTTTAGGGTGACACCCGGAGACACCCTGTCTGTCTCTTGAAGTACCACAGTATACTTCAATATGTTTTATCCAAACACAAGAAAGGAGGTTTTCCAAACACATCAGCATTTGCTGTAAATTATCTCGGCAGGGTATGTTGGCTTCAAAGAGGCTTTCAGACCAGGTTCTGCTAAAACTGTTTTCACAGTGGGGGGGGTTGACAGACTTATAGATGAGCAGTCGTAAGTGTCGAGAATGACACAATCCATTCACAGAGAGTGGAGATGCTGGGTAGTTTTATGACCCTAAGGAATGTGAAGCTAAGAGAGAAAGTCACTGATACACACACGCTTCTTCAGTTTAATTAATCAGAAATGAGGCTGTTGATGCGTCCTACATAGTGAAACTTTTGAAACCAAACCAAAACGTTGTATTCCTACAATAGGTGTATCAGAACGAAGAGCAACCGCGAGAGGTTCAATAGCCAAAGCGAATAGGAGGGGGCTTAGTGGGCATCCTTGCCTTGTTGAAAAAACTGGAGAACAAGCTCCAGCAAAACAATATAAGAGATGTGTGGTCAGGGATGAAGAGGATCACAGGTTTTAAGCAGAAGGAGGAACACTTGGATGGAAGTCTGGATAAAGCCAATGAACTGAACATGTTCTTCAACAGGTTCAGTTTAGAAACAAGCCCAACATCTTCCTCTCCTGCTGCAAGCCAAACAGACCTCCCAACCATCCCTTTATCCACAGCTTCCCTGTCACACCTCAACTGTCTCACCTTCTGCCTCAGTCATGAATGCTGTTTCAGGTGCTTTTCCATCATATCCAACATCAGAAGAAGCTGGTGTCCCCATTGCCTCCACTTCCCGCCTGTCTGTGTCTAGCAGTCAGGTGAAGAAGCAGCTGGAGAGACTGAACAGGAACAAGGCAGCTGGTCCAGATGGTGTTAGCCCCAGAGTCCTAAAGGCTTGTGCAGATCAGCTATGTGGGATTCTGCAACGTATCTTCAACCTCAGCCTCACCCAGGAGAAGGTACCAGTTCTATGGAAAACATCCTGCCTTGTTCCTGTACTAAAAACATCCCACCCATTGGCCCCTAAAGACTACAGGCCAGTTGCCTTAACATCCCACATCATGAAAGTCTTGGAGAGACTCATGTTGGTCCACCTAAATAGGCAAACAAGCATGTTTCAGGACCCACTGCAGTTTGCTTATCACCATGGAGTTGGAGTGGCAGATGCCATCATACACCTGCTTCAGCATACCCATTGTCATCTGGACAAAGCAGGCAGCACTGTGAGGTTCATGTTTTTTGATTTCTCCAGTGCCTTTAACACAATTTAGCCTGTGCTATTGTGTCAAAAACTCCAGAAGACACAGGTGGAGGCCTCCACAATCACCTGGATCAAGGACTACCTCATAAACAGACCACAGTTTGTGAAAATGAAGAGTTGTTTGTCTGACCAGGTGATCAGCAGCATAGGAGCACCACAGGGGACTGTACTCTCACCATTTCTTTTCACTCTGTACACTTCAGACTTTCAGTACAGGCCTGCCATCTACAAAAATACTCGGATGACTCTGCAGTTGTTGGTTGGATGGACAAGAGACTGAGTACAGAGAACTGGTGGACCACTTTGTGTCCTGGTGTTCGAGCAATCATCTCATCTTGAATGTAAACAAGACAAAGGAGATGATTGTGGATTTTAGGAAGAGAAGCAACAAGCCAAAACCCCTATTTCCATCATGGGAGTAGAAGCGGAGGTGGTGGAGGAGTATAAATACCTGGGTGTTCACATGGACGACAGACTGAACTGGAGACACAACTGTGATGCTGTTTTTAGAAAGAGACAGAGCAGACTGTACTTCCTCAGGAAGCTTAGATCCTTCGACATTTTCAGCAAGATGTTGAAGATCTTTTATAAGTCTGTTGTGGAGAGTGTGATCACATCTGCAGTCACCTGTTGGGGGAGCAGCATCAAAGCAAGTGACATGAAGAGGTTGAACAGATTGATAAGATGGGCTGGTTCTGTTCTGGGGACTGATTTGGAGTCTCTTGAGTTGATTGTCCAAAAGAGGATGGTTCGGAAAATGAAAATCATCATGGAGAACCCTCTTCATCCTCTTCATAAAACAGTAACTCAACAACAGAGTGTCCTCAGTGAAAGGCTTCTTCAGATCCGCTGCAGCACAGACCGCTACAGGAGATCTTTTTTGCCCACAGCTATAACCTTCTACAATGGCTCCCTGAAGAAGAACTGAGCTACAACAACACTTAATTTCCCTTCGGGGATTAATAAAGTATTTTTGATTTTATTGATTTTTTGAGAGATAAAGGGAGAAGTAATTTGATCGTGAATTGTTGGTCCTAACTGAATCTTGTGGATTAGAATAGAGCAACTTGATCCAAGATACAAATGTGTCCCCAAGGCCAAATTTCTTGACCACATAGAACAGATATGGCCATTCGACACGGTAAAAAGCTTTTTCCGCGTTCAATTAAATAATCGCCTCTTGGGTATTATTAGATGCCTCATTATAGATCATGTTAAAAAGCCGCCTAATATTGGAAAAAGAATGTCTGCTCTGAACAAACCCAGTCTGATCTGGGTCCACTACAGTGGGAATAACAGTCTCAAGACGCAGAGCCAGACCTTTGGATAATATTTTGAAGTAGACATTCAAAAGATTTATAGGGCGATATGCAGAGCATAAAAGAGGGTCTTTATCCTTTTTTAGTAGAAGAGTGATTATAGCTTGATTCAGGGTTTGGGAAAGAGTTCCAAGAGCAAAGGCCCATGATACACATTTAATAATAGTGGCGCAAGTTGTTCCCAAAACTTCTTGTAAAATTCAGAGGGGTAGCCATCGGGTCCTGGGCTATTCCCACTCTGAAGGGACTGCACCACAGCACTGAGCTCCGACAAAGTGATAGGTTTCCCTAGATTGTTTGCAGTATCTGGGTCAACAGTAGGCACATTAAGATTGGAAAAAAGTTATCAAAGTCTGCATTCGTCGACATAGACTCAGATGAATATAATAACCTATAAAAACTCTCAAAAGCCAAGTTTATTTGAGCTGTGTCTGTTTGGATCTGAGAAATTTGACGATATTCTGAATTCTTACGATGAGTTTCCTGTAGAAAGATGACCCGAGCTCCCAGCTGATGGAGATGATGTAAGACTTTACCACGTTTGACAGGGTTGTTAAGCCCCTTGCAGTTAAAGCTAGTAAATTGGAGATCCTGTCCCATCAAAGATGAAGACATGACAAATTAAAGTGAGTAATAAATGAATAAATAAATAACTGTAATGAGTTGTCTGGGCACACCAGTGGCAAAATAAAACAGTAGAGGGATTCTATGAAATAAACAAAGAAAAATAGTGGCTGGAAGTAAACAAACACAAAGAACACCCAGAACATTTCGCAAAAGCATCGTCCCGAACAGGATGCGCGATACCCACCCCACCCCATAGGGCCTAAAACCTAGCCTAAAAAAAGGCTCTAAGAGAAGTAAAATCAAATAAAGACCTCACTCCTCCCTGAGGAATGTGATAAATGTTAAGTCTGATTGCACCGTAATATTCCCTTTCCAAAAAGAAAGAAATAACAGATAAAAGTTATATTAGTATGAAACAAAGTAAAAAGACACCCTGTAAATGTGAATGAAACCAAATAAGATACAAGGCAAGTTTAATGAGGGGTTTGACTGTTGCCCAGTAACAGTATCCATGACTGGTAAATGTTATAGTTAACTAACTATTAACAACATTACTGTTTCATAAATGTTATAAAAATGTTATAGTTAACTAACTATAAACAACATTTCTTTTTTATAATGTTGCAGAACTAACTAAACATAGCAAATGCCTTGAACAAGTCAGATAGCACTTGGAGCCACAACACTTTAAATTTTTTTTCCAATGAAGTCCAAAGCAGTTGAAGATTCTTCAAACTTGTGGATTTGTCCTCCAGGAAGAGTAATCCGCAGTGTGGCCGGGTAAAAAAGTCCAAATTTAACACCTGGACAGGAGTGTAGCTCCCTCTTGATGTTAGCCAAAGCAGCTCGTCTTTTTGCCACTGAGGTGGTGTAATCTGGAAAGATTCGCTTGCCTTTGTAGTAGAGAGGGGCCGATGCCCCAGCTTTGCGCAGGATATCATTGCGTTGTTGGAACATATTCACTCGAATAATGAAAGCCCGGGGGATTCCCTATCCCCTAGCTAAGGGCGGAGGCTCCGGTGAGCATGGTCCAACACAGGTTTTTCGTCCAGACAGAGCACGTCCTGTAGTAAAGCAGCCACAAATTCAGTTGGACTAGGCCCTTCAGATCCCTCTGGGATCCCGACCAGACGCACATTGTTCAGTCTGGATCATCCATCCAAGTCCTCACACTTCTTGGATAACGAGTCAACCAGGTTTGTTAAAATTGTAACTTTTGCCTCTTATCGCCATAATCATTAGCAGAGCGCTCAAGGTCCGCAATAGTTTTATCACGTGACGTTACTTTGGCTTCGAGTGGACCAAGAGCAGCTGTAATCTCCCTCTTAATGGTTTCAGATACGACCTGCTCAAATCTACTCACAATATCCCAGCGCATCATTGATTCCATGCCCGTTAGTAGTCGCTCGTTAGCATCAGGTTCAGGAGCAGGCCCGGGTTCAGGTGAGAGGCGAGGCTTGTTCCGGCCTGCTTTGGCGGTGTCAGGTTTCCCTCTGCTTGCCATGATTTTGGAATGTCACAAGAGTGAATCAAGCACCAACGTTGTTCGAGTATTGTTGTTAGTTTCCAATGTATAATAGAAAAAAGATTAAGGTGCAAAAAAAGAGTTAAAACAGTCACATTCCTCCGGAGCTCCTCCAGACGCGTCCTACATGTTCAACGCCCAACCAGGAAGTCCACAATCCACCGAATTTAAGCAATTACTAAGTGGAGGAAACTAACAAGGATTCCCTCAGTAGCGGCGAGCGAAGAGGGAAGAGCCCAGCGCCGAATCCCCGTCCGGCGGGCGGACGCGGGAAATGTGGCGTACAGAAGACCGCTTGCCCGGTGTCGCTCGGGGGCCTGAGTCCTCCTGATCGAGGCTCAGCCCGTGGACGGTGTGAGGCCGGTAACGGCCCCCGTCGCGCCGGGGTCCGGTCTTCTCGGAGTCGGGTTGTTTGGGAATGCAGCCCAAAGTGGGTGGTAAACTCCATCTAAGGCTAAATACCGGCACGAGACCGATAGTCGACAAGTACCTTAAGGGAAAGTTGAAAAGAACTTTGAAGAGAGAGTTCAAGAGGGCGTGAAACCGTTAAGAGGTAAACGGGTGGGGTCCGCGCAGTCTGCCCGGGGGATTCAACTCGGCGGGCTAGGGACGGCCGCTTGGCGCGGGAGGATCCCCTCGCGGGACCTCTCCGCCTCGCCTGGCTGGCCCTCGCCGGGCGCATTTCCTCCGCGGCGGTGCGCCGCGACCGGCTCTGGTTCGGCCAGGAAGGGCCTGGGGACGAAGGTGGCTCGCGGCCCTCGGCCGCGAGCTTTACAGCGGCCCCCCGCCTGGACTTCGCCGCTTCCCGGGGCCGTGGACGTAGTGCTCTCTGTGCCATCTCTCTCCGTCCCGCGGCCCGTTCCCGCCTCGGCGGGGGCGGGTTTCGTGGGCGGGTGAGGGACGGGGCCCCCTCGCCCCCGGCGCGACTGTCGACCGGGGCGGACTGTCCTCAGTGCGCCCCAACCGCGTCGCGCCGCCAGGGCGGGGACCGGCCCACGTACAACTGGCGCAAGGGGTCTGCGGCGATGTCGGCTACCCACCCGACCCGTCTTGAAACACGGACCAAGGAGTCTAACGCACGCGCGAGTCAGAGGGCCTTGTCGAAACCCCGTGGCGCAATGAAAGTGAGGGCCGGCGCGCGCCGGCTGAGGTGG
>SSNP01000538.1:0-18619 GCA_006937955.1 Pachypanchax playfairii
AGAGTGATCTGGGGTTTACACACACACTCTCTCTGTTAGGTTAGTGGAACTAGACTGATCTGGTGTTCACACACACACTCTCTCTGTTAGGTTAGTGGAACTAGACTGATCTGGTGTTTACACACACACTCTCTCTGTTAGGTTAGTGGAACTAGACTGATCTGGTGTTCTCAAACACTCTCTCTGTTAGGTTAGTGGAACTAGACTGATCTGGTGTTCTCACACACACTCTCTCTGTTAGGTTAGTGGAACTAGACTGATCTGATGTTTACACACACTCTCTCTGTTAGGTTAGTGGAACTAGACTGATCTGGTGTTCTCTCACACACTCTCTCTGTTAGGTTAGTGGAACTAGACTGATCTGGTGTTCTCACACACACACTCTCTGTTAGGTTAGTGGAACTAGACTGATCTGATGTTTACACACACTCTCTCTGTTAGGTTAGTGGAACTAGACTGATCTGGTGTTCTCACACACACTCTCTCTGTTAGGTTAGTGGAACTAGACTGATCTGGTTTTCTCACACACTCTCTCTGTTAGGTTAGTGGAACTAGACTGATCTGGTGTTCTCACACACACTCTCACTGTTAGGTTAGTGGAACTAGACTGATCTGGTGTTCTCACACACACTCTCACTGTTAGGTTAGTGGAACTAGACTGATCTGGTGTTCTCACACACTCTCTCTGTTAGGTTAGTGGAACTAGACTGATCTGGTGTTCTCACACTCTCTCTCTGTTAGGTTAGTGGAACTAGACTGATCTGGTGTTCTCACACACACTCTCACTGTTAGGTTAGTGGAACTAGACTGATCTGGTGTTCTCTCACACACTCTCACTGTTAGGTTAGTGGAACTAGACTGATCTGATGTTTACACACACTCTCTCTGTTAGGTTAGTGGAACTAGACTGATCTGGTGTTCTCACACACTCTCTCTGTTAGGTTAGTGGAACTAGACTGATCTGGTGTTCTCACACACACTCTCTCTGTTAGGTTAGTGGAACTAGACTGATCTGGTGTTTTCACACACTCTCTCTGTTAGGTTAGTGGAACTAGACTGATCTGGTGTTCTCTCACACACTCTCTGTTAGGTTAGTGGAACTAGACTGATCTGGTGTTCTCACACTTTCTCTCACTGTTAGGTTAGTGGAACTAGACTGATCTGGTGTTCTCACACACACTCTCACTGTTAGGTTAGTGGAACTAGACTGATCTGGTGTTCACACACACTCTCACTGTTAGGTTAGTGGAACTAGACTGATCTGGTGTTTACACACACACTCTCTCTGTTAGGTTAGTGGAACTAGACTGATCTGGTGTTCTCTCACACACTCTCACTGTTAGGTTAGTGGAACTAGACTGATCTGATGTTTACACACACTCTCTCTGTTAGGTTAGTGGAACTAGACTGATCTGGTGTTCACACACACACTCTCTCTGTTAGGTTAGTGGAACTAGACTGATCTGGTGTTCTCACACACTCTCTCTGTTAGGTTAGTGGAACTAGACTGATCTGGTGTTTACACACACACTCTCTCTGTTAGGTTAGTGGAACTAGACTGATCTGGTGTTCTCTCACACACTCTCTCTGTTAGGTGAGTGGAACTAGACTGATCTGGTGTTCTCACACACTCTCTCTGTTAGGTTAGTGGAACTAGACCGATCTGGTGTTTACACACACACTCTCACTGTTAGGTTAGTGGAACTAGACTGATCTGGTGTTCTCTCACACACTCTCACTGTTAGGTTTGTGGAACTAGACTGATCTGGTGTTATAACACACACTCTCTCTGTTAGGTTAGTGGAACTAGACTGATCTGGTGTTCACACACACACTCTCTCTGTTAGGTTTGTGGAACTAGTCTGATCTGGTGTTCTCTCACACTCTCTCACTGTTAGGTTAGTGGAACTAGACTGATCTGGTGTTCTCACACACACTCTCTCTGTTAGGTTAGTGGAACTAGACTGATCTGGTGTTCTCTCACACACTCTCACTGTTAGGTTAGTGGAACTAGACTGATCTGGTGTTCTCACACACTCTCTCTGTTAGGTTAGTGGAACTAGACTGATCTGGTGTTCTCACACACACTCTCACTGTTAGGTTAGTGGAACTAGACTGATCTGGTGTTTACACACACACTCTCTCTGTTAGGTTAGTGGAACTAGACTGATCTGGTGTTCTCACACACACTCTCACTGTTAGGTTAGTGGAACTAGACTGATCTGGTGTTTTCACACACACTCTCTCTGTTAGGTTAGTGGAACTAGACTGATCTGGTGTTCTCACACACTCTCTCTGTTAGGTTAGTGGAACTAGACTGATCTGGTGTTCACACACACTCTCACTGTTAGGTTAGTGGAACTAGACTGATCTGGTGTTTTCACACACACTCTCACTGTTAGGTTAGTGGAACTAGACTGATCTGGTGTTCTCACACACACTCTCACTGTTAGGTTAGTGGAACTAGACTGATCTGGTGTTCTCACACACTCTCTCTGTTAGGTTAGTGGAACTAGACTGATCTGGTGTTCTCACACACACTCTCTCTGTTAGGTTAGTGGAACTAGACTGATCTGATGTTTACACACACTCTCTCTGTTAGGTTAGTGGAACTAGACTGATCTGATGTTTACACACACTCTCTCTGTTAGGTTAGTGGAACTAGACTGATCTGGTGTTCTCTCACACACTCTCACTGTTAGGTTAGTGGAACTAGACTGATCTGGTGTTTACACACACTCTCTCTGTTAGGTTAGTGGAACTAGACTGATCTGGTGTTTACACACACTCTCACTGTTAGGTTAGTGGAACTAGACTGATCTGGTGTTCTCTCACACACTCTCTCTGTTAGGTTAGTGGAACTAGACTGATCTGATGTTTACACACACTCTCTCTGTTAGGTTAGTGGAACTAGACTGATCTGGTGTTCTCTCACACACTCTCTGTTAGGTTAGTGGAACTAGACTGATCTGGTGTTCTCTCACACACTCTCTCTGTTAGGTTAGTGGAACTAGACTGATGTGGTGTTCTCTCACACACTCTCACTGTTAGGTTAGTGGAACTAGACTGATCTGGTGTTCTCACACACACTCTCACTGTTAGGTTAGTGGAACTAGACTGATCTGGTGTTCTCTCACACACTCTCACTGTTAGGTTAGTGGAACTAGACTGATCTGATGTTTACACACACACACTCTGTGTTAGGTTAGTGGAACTAGACTGATCTGGTGTTCTCACACACTCTCTCTGTTAGGTTAGTGGAACTAGACTGATCTGGTGTTCACACACACTCTCACTGTTAGGTTAGTGGAACTAGACTGATCTGGTGTTCTCACACACTCTCTCTGTTAGGTTAGTGGAACTAGACTGATCTGGTGTTCTCACACACACTCTCACTGTTAGGTTAGTGGAACTAGACTGATCTGGTGTTCTCACACACACTCTCACTGTTAGGTTAGTGGAACTAGACTGATCTGGTGTTCTCACACACTCTCTCTGTTAGGTTAGTGGAACTAGACTGATCTGGTGTTCTCACACACTCTCTCTGTTAGGTTAGTGGAACTAGACTGATCTGGTGTTCTCACACACACTCTCACTGTTAGGTTAGTGGAACTAGACTGATCTGGTGTTCTCACACTTTCTCTCACTGTTAGGTTAGTGGAACTAGACTGTTCTGGTGTTTACGCACACACTCTCACTGTTAGGTTAGTGGAACTAGACTGATCTGGTGTTCTCTCACACACTCTCACTGTTAGGTTAGTGGAACTAGACTGATCTGGTGTTCTCACACACACTCTCTCTGTTAGGTTAGTGGAACTAGACTGATCTGGTGTTCTCACACACACTCTCTCTGTTAGGTTAGTGGAACTAGACTGATCTGGTGTTCTCACACACTCTCTCTGTTAGGTTAGTGGAACTAGACTGATCTGGTGTTCTCACACACACTTTCACTGTTAGGTTAGTGGAACTAGACTGATCTGGTGTTCTCACACACACTCTCACTGTTAGGTTAGTGGAACTAGACTGATCTGGTGTTCACACACACTCTCTCTGTTAGGTTAGTGGAACTAGACTGATCTGGTGTTCTCACACACACTCTCTCTGTTAGGTTAGTGGAACTAGACTGATCTGGTGTTCTCACACACTCTCTCTGTTAGGTTAGTGGAACTAGACTGAGCTGGTGTGCTCACACACACTCTCACTGTTAGGTTAGTGGAACTAGACTGATCTGGTGTTCTCACACACACTCTCACTGTTAGGTTAGTGGAACTAGACTGATCTGGTGTTCTCACACACTCTCTCTGTTAGGTTAGTGGAACTAGACTGATCTGGTGTTCACACACACACTCTCTCTGTTAGGTTAGTGGAACTAGACTGATCTGGTGTTCTCACACTTTCTCTCACTGTTAGGTTAGTGGAACTAGACTGATCTGGTGTTCTCACACACACTCTCTCTGTTAGGTTAGTGGAACTAGACTGATCTGGTGTTCTCACACACTCTCTCTGTTAGGTTAGTGGAACTAGACTGATCTGATGTTTACACACACTCTTTCTGTTAGGTTAGTGGAACTAGACTGATCTGGTGTTCTCACACACACTCTCTCTGTTAGGTTAGTGGAACTAGACTGATCTGGTGTTCTCACACTTTCTCTCACTGTTAGGTTAGTGGAACTAGACTGATCTGGTGTTCTCACACACACTCTCTCTGTTAGGTTAGTGGAACTAGACTGATCTGGTGTTCACACACACACTCTCACTGTTAGGTTAGTGGAACTAGACTGATCTGGTGTTCTCACACACACTCTCACTGTTAGGTTAGTGGAACTAGACTGATCTGGTGTTCTCACACACACTCTCACTGTTAGGTTAGTGGAACTAGACTGATCTGGTGTTTACACACACACTCTCACTGTTAGGTTAGTGGAACTAGACTGATCTGGTGTTCTCACACACACTCTCTCTGTTAGGTTAGTGGAACTAGACTGATCTGGTGTTTACACACACACTCTCTCTGTTAGGTTAGTGGAACTAGACTGATCTGGTGTTCTCACACACACTCTCACTGTTAGGTTAGTGGAACTAGACTGATCTGGTGTTCTCACACACACTCTCACTGTTAGGTTAGTGGAACTAGACTGATCTGGTGTTCTCACACACTCTCTCACTGTTAGGTTAGTGGAACTAGACTGATCTGGTGTTCTCACACACACTCTCACTGTTAGGTTAGTGGAACTAGACTGATCTGGTGTTCTCACACACACTCTCTCTGTTAGGTTAGTGGAACTAGACTGATCTGGTGTTCTCACACACTCTCTCTGTTAGGTTAGTGGAACTAGACTGATCTGGTGTTCTCACACACTCTCTGTTAGGTCAGTGGAACTAGACTGATCTGGTGTTCTCACACACATACTCTGTTAGGTTAGTGGAACTAGACTGATCTGGTGTTCTCACACACACTCTCTCTGTTAGGTTAGTGGAACTAGACTGATCTGGTGTTCTCACACACACTCTCTCTGTTAGGTTAGTGGAACTAGACTGATCTGGTGTTCTCACACACTCTCTCACTGTTAGGTTAGTGGAACTAGACTGATCTGGTGTTCTCACACACACTCTCACTGTTAGGTTAGTGGAACTAGACTGATCTGGTGTTCTCACACACACTCTCTCTGTTAGGTTAGTGGAACTAGACTGATCTGGTGTTTACACACACACTCTCACTGTTAGGTTAGTGGAACTAGACTGATCTGGAGTTCTCACACACACTCTCTGTTAGGTTAGTGGAACTAGACTGATCTGGAGTTCTCACACACACTCACTGTTTGGTTAGTGGAACTAGACTGATCTGGTGTTCACACACACACTCTCTCTGTTAGGTTAGTGGAACTAGACTGATCTGGTGTTCTCACACACGTGTCTGACTGAAGCTGTCAGACGGTCACCAAAAAATAATCACCAACTTCTTCAGTGTGAAATAGTGTCACATGTAACATTTGTTCTAGTTTTTATTACCCGATCATGAGTTATTAATATCTGATATATAAAACCATTCTGTTCTGTTACTAACTGTAACTTAATCTGTGTCGTTACCGTCGTGTTCCTGCGCGCGTGTATCTGGTACATCTGTTACCAGTATTATACTGGATCCTCTCTACGAGTATATAACTCAGTCTGTTTGAGAGTTTTATTCTCCTAATATATTATAATTGTGTTATTACATCATTTCTGATTATCTGTTATTAATACTGAACACTGTTACTCGTGTTTACAGTCCAGATGACCACCGACGGATAAATACACACAACGCTTATATGCACTAAACTGCTGGACACCGAGGTCGTCTATATAACCGTCGTCCACTGTAGTGATAAAAGCAGCTGATCCAAAATGCTGCTGCTCGAGTTCTGATCAGAGTTAGAAGATCACAAAGATCAACTGAACACAGTCTTGAACTCTGGAACTCAAACATCTTATTAATCAAGTGTTTCTGAAAATACACTTCACAATGTTGGGGGGGGGGGTTTGCCATCAGAAACTTTTGGTTTGACGTTTCTTCTGTAACCGTTTCAGCATGTTTTCATGTGCACACTTTAACAGACACTGTAATGTTTGTGATGTAGGATCTTAAGAACCAGACTCGTGTCAAGCTGAGTATTGTAAGATGTTCCCCAGTTACTACCGTACTCATCAAACGTCTGGACCTGCGCTACCAGCTGGGATTCAGCGTCCAGAATGGCATTGTGGGTGGAACTTTGCTCTTTCATAAAAAGTATTGTTTGGTATAATTTGAGATAAAATTTGTTATTTAAAAAAACTAATACATGTTTTCAACAGATTTGCAGCCTTATGCGTGGTGGCATTGCTGAACGAGGTGGGGTCAGAGTAGGTCACCGTATCATTGAGATCAATGGCCAGAGTGTGGTGGCAACTCCCCATGAGAAGATTGTCCAGATCCTGTCCAGTGCTGTGGGAGAGGTGAGACTTACAGCTGGATTTTAAAAGGTTACTGAGAGTAAAAACTAAAGAATCTGCCTCTGAAGCCTTCAAAATACTGGAAGTCCAAATGATATTTTGCATACGATTACTGTATCTGCACAGCATGTAGCTGCTGTCAGGTACTGAAACCGCTCAGTTTGTGGGCGGAGAAATAGCATCAATTTGTTTAACTGCTTTAGCTGTAAGAACGATCAGCTGTGGCGCCTGATTGGTCGGTACTGACACAGTAAAAACCGCTTTCTGTCATCACAGAAAACATTTGAAGTGGATAAATAAATAATGTCAAAAGTTCATCATTTGACTGACAGTATAACCTAGAGGAGCGACGGGGGAGTGGCCTTGTGTGATAACATCAGCCAGCTTGGGTTGGAGGTTGATAAGATTCTATAGTTTGTCAGAGTACACAGTGTTTGGAGAAGCTGCTATGTATCCTGATGAAACTGTTTTACGATCAAGTCCTGACTTGATAACAGACTCAGACCCCATGATCTGACCTGACTCTGGGACTTCGGCCAGTGGGTCCTCGGGGACCCGAGGAACCCTGGACCAGGTACATCCTGCTGACCTGAACCACCAACAGAAGGAAGAATCACTGTTTCTGTTGCAGTTTGTCTCCAAATGACTTGATTAACTGAAGTTGTTGGAAGAGACGTGCACTTATAGGTGCGGTTGTACACGTGTGCACATTATTTTAATATGACAGATTATCCACCTGATGAGAGATGCTGCCAGATGTGTGACACGTGTGTAATCCTTCCTAATGTGAATCATGTGTTTCTAAATGATGAGCAGGTCAAAGAGATAAACAAAACTTACCTTCAACTTCCACATGTCAGTTAGTAAAATCTGTTTGTATCCAGATTATGAAAATGAAATTAGAATTAATAATAATAATCCCTGTCATTAGTAACACAGTATATTCAGAGTTAAATCGTAACTGAATTCAAACACTTTGACAAGATAATTTTTGTTTCATATTAAATTTGTTCATAGTAGTTTTAAAACATGCAGATATCATCTATATCATTTAAAATTCAAAATGTCCCAGAACTGGTTTTAACTTCTGAAACTGGCTCTAAAACCCTTTAATTCACTGACAAGGTTCAGAAAGATGTTTGAAGATGTAAAATCCTGCTGCTTTAAGGACTCCAGCAGAACATCATGCCATCAGTATGTTTCTGTCATGTTGTTTCAGATTCATATGAAGACGATGCCTGCTGCAATGTACCGCCTGCTGACGGCGCAGGAGCAACCTGTTTTCATTTGACAAGCTTTTACTTTGAAAGTCAAATCAGCCCAACTGAGTTATTAGTTTGTTCTGTTGTTGAAGATTTGTAGTAACTAATTATCACTGATGATTCATGTGACATTTCTCCTCTTGGCTCATCACACACGATAGAATGAATGGATCTGAGTTTCCTGTTTAACAAAATAAAATGAAACAGGTCATGCTACAGGAACATTTCACTAAATATTAAAATACTGAACTTTATTTACTTCTGGAACTGACTACAATATGCTCACACAGATTTATGACAAAAATCTGAGTGAGGGGATGACCAGCTTCCTGAATTCATTTCACTCCCAGCTCCAAAAATTAAAGCTAAATCCCGGTTACACCAGGGGTGTATTTCAGAAAGCAGGTTTAGTTAGTTAACCCTGAGATGAGGATACTCTGGTTTTTAGTTTCACAAAGCGAGTTCAGTGTAACTCTGAGTCGGTTACCAGGGCAACACTCTCCATGAACCTAAACTGCTTGCCAGCAGGTTTGTTTGACACAACTCAGAGTTTCTCCTGTTCTTAAGTTGAAGCCTGCTGTCTGAAATCATTAACGATCCTGTTGACGTGGAAACGCAGATATTATGTAGAAATCTCCGTCGGGAGAGAGAGAGAGAGAGGATGATCAGCAGCGTTTGGAATGAAGCCGTTTAAAGTGACAGCGCTATGCAACATGGTTGGATTTACAGTAACAGAATAATCTAATAAATTACAGTTTCCAACATTACAACACCGTTATCGTTAGTGAACGTAAAACACAGTGTGTTACTATGAATTAGAACAATTTAATGTGACTAAACACACATAAACATGGTTGTATGGAGGCTGGGTGTACTGAGTAACATGCTGGTTACTATAGTCTAGTAGTAGAGTATATACCTATTGTTCAGAGGATGTGAGTTCGATTCCTGGGGTCCCTTCTAAAAAGCAGGTTATGTGACATAACCAGATAAGTTTGAGGGTAAGTTTGTTGATAACCTGAATTTTCGGTTCCAAAAACGGAGGTATCTTTCAAGGTATATTAGTAACCATAGCAACGTAATCTCTGAACATAACCTGGTCGGGAGCAGATTATGTTCCAGGTAAGTTTGATCCAGAGAGGGTTAAATCTGCTCATTTTTTGCTCATACAGTCATTAAAAGATCCAGTTCTACTGGGAAGCAGTAGGGGGCGCTAACCTTTAGTCCACTGGTTGCCATGGTGAATCATGTTATCTGTGCTCCACTGATGAGGGCTTCTTATATCCTCAGGTAGCAGTATAACTCAGGTTAACTTTGACTCAGAGTTGATTGACCTAATACTTAACAGCTGTTCTGAAACCGAAAAACTGAGTTTGACAACTGAGAGTTGGTCAACTTTGAGTTCAGGTTTGATTTAGAGTTTGTTAAACCTGCTTTGTGAAATACACCCTCTGTATTTCTGTTTGGTTTAGTTTATGTAGCTTATCAACAGAAGTTTCTCTGTCACATGTAAACCACTTATCAATGTCAGTGTGTTGTGGATCAGAATAAATGATCATTAACAGAAACTGTCTTTTTCTGCCTTTAATAAACAAACAACCAAAATACACAACAACTAATCCGTCAGGTGGAAGAATTCAAGAGTCAGAGTGAGTTGAAATGAAAATGGTTTAATTGTAATGATTTGACAGTTTGTATGGCAGGAGCCAAATCCAGTACCAGCTCTCCAAACTATAACTGAACTCAAAAAAGTTTTAATGAACAAGAAGGAAAAAATAAGAAATGCTGGCAAAGCAGCAACTTACATAAGTGGGGCGACGCACAGGAAGGAGCAGGCGGTGAACAGAATCAACAAAGTAAACACAATCCAGCCACAAACTCAGGAACCAAAGACACAAAAACAAAGGAAAGTGATCAGTACAAACGCGAGACACTTGGGGTCCGTTCCAGGAAGCAGGTTATGTGACATAACCGGATAAGTTCGTTTTTTTTTTTTTTTTCTAAAGGAGAGAGGAAATTAGAGGGAAAAAAAGATAAAAGGTAGAAGAGAAGGTGGGAGAGAAAGAAATCTGCTTCAACACCTGCTGAGAGACAAAAACAAGAGCCGAGACACCACAGCATTCGACCAACATCTATATTTAAACACTGATAATGTCATTGTGGACACAAACAAATAATGACACTGCTTAACAAACAACATCCCCAGTGGCAACTGCAGCCCAAGTCAGTGAGGGTCTATGAATATCTGTGTGCACACCTGTGTGCATGGACGCACCTGTGACCATAAGGTTTCTCCATAAAATTGTTTGACAGTGGGTGTGGAAAGCCCTGGCCCCCAGACCTCAAAGCAGACCACAGGGCTGACCCAAGCCCAAGGGATCCAGGCCCTAACCCTGGAGCGGCAGAGCCTAGGCAGGCCATCACAGGAGAAACCAAAGCCCCCTCCCAGACAAGACCATAGGCAACCTCCAGCGCAGTCGCCCCGCAACCGCAGTACAGGCGCCCCAGGGAGCCGTGGCGCGATTCCACAGGCCCCGCCAGCAGCCAGCCATGCCCAAGCACCCCGGGACACGGATCCGAAGTCCGAGACCCAAGGGAGGCCCCTCCCGAAGAAAGTATCGGACAGAGCCAGGAAGCGCCCAGCCCACCGGCCAGACACCGGGAGCAGGCCCGCACACACCCCAAACACCCAGCCCCAAACTCTTAATAATAATGACTTTCTTTTGCAATCAATGTGTTAAAGGTACAATAATATTGTAAATTAACTTAGACATACAGTATATTTACTCCTTGTTTAATCAGATGCAATCCATCTGGAGCCAGAAGAACTTTGTACCAAGTCAAGATGAAACACAAGAACATTATGAACTGCATTATTAAAAAAAACTAATTCTTTGAATTATGCAAATAAAACTTGGTAATAAAACTGATTCTTCAACACATGATCTGTCAGCACCAGGGATTGAACCGTAATCCTCTGCATGAGAGGCGAGCGCATTCCCACTAGACTACAGTGTCCAGACTGTTGCCTTATTGACCCAGCCTCCATAACCATGTGTCTGTGTGTCTAGTCACATTACGTAGTTTGTTTTATTGATTTATATCAACGCACTGCATTTTACATTTAGTAATGATAACAGTGTTGTAATATTGGAAATTGTTATTACCGTAATTAGATTGTTCCAGAGAGGGTTTTAAGCATGACGTGCCCTCTTGATGATGATCCTGTGCAGTGTTTGGACTTTAAAAGGAGTAAACTTTTCAGAGACTAAGTTGCTATGTTACTAACATACCTTGAAAGAAACCTCTGTTTTTGGAACCGAAAATTTAGGTTATCTACAAACTTACCCTCAAACTTATCAGGTTATGTGACATAACCTGTTTTCTGGATAGGACCCCAGGTGTTCTAGAACAGACATACTCAGGCTAAGCAGGTTCTTGGTTGATTAACTATGAGTTCAGGGTTTACCAAATGATAAGTTGACCAAGCATTCTGGAACGGACCCCTGGAGGAGAGGGAAACAAGCTACTGCTGAAACACAAGGGGAAGCACAGGATGATACCAAAATAAAAGCAGAACAAGAAGTAACAATCAATCACAGAGATGGGTCTGGAAAATACAGGGGAGACAAGAGGAATGGAGGAAATACAGACACACAAAAATAATCCCATAAAACAATGAACTGAAGAGCAAAACAAAAACCAGAGATAACCAGGAGAAATAAAACCCGAACACCAAACAAAAACACTAGAGTCACAACATTAATATCATTTCCTGCATGAAAAGAGTTTCATACAAACGTTGGTACGTTAGAATGAGGCTCGTCTAGCTGAGACCTGGACCTCACCAGACCAGAACATCTCAGATTAAACTCGTAGTTACAGTTTATCAATCTCTCTGAGAACTTGTTACTGTGATGTGCTTGTATGAATGACACTGCAGTGAGCTGCTGACCTACAACATCCTCCATACAGTCAGTCATTGTTTTTACCTGCTTGTTCCATCCGTCCGTCCGCCCGCCCGTCAGTCTGTCCGTCCACCCATCATCCACGTCATTGGATCAAGTTGCTCCTCTGAAAATGAAGGTAATCAGCCAGAGGAGGCTCCTTGGTTTAATTTAGAGCTGCGTATGCTAAAAAGAACTTCAAGAAAGTTAGAAAGGAAATGGCGTTCCACTAAGCTAGAAGAAGTTTATTTATCTTGGAGAGATAGTCTGCTCATATACAAAAGAGCCCTTCGTAGGGTTAGAACTGAGTATTACTCGTCCCTCATAGAGGAGAACAAGAACAATCCCAGGTTTCTGTTTAGTACTGTAGCCAGATTAATAAAAAACCCAACTTCTGTTGAACCGTGTATCCCTGTAACCCTCAGTAGTGATGCCTTCATGGAATTCTTTACTAATAAAAAAGATTCAATTAGAGAAAAAATCTATAATGTCCTTCTGTCCACTGTTGTCTCTGGTTCGTTGTCCAGTGAAGCAGCTTTAGAATCTGAATCATGTTTAGACAGTTTCTGTCCAGCTGATCTTAATGAGTTAACACAAATTATAGCTTCTTCTAAACCATCTACATGTATGTTGGATCCTGTTCCAACCAGACTTTTTAAAGATGTCTTCCCATTGATTAACACATGGATATTGGACATGATCAATATGTCTTTAATGAATGGATATGTGCCTAAGGCCTTTAAGGTTGCTGTTATTAAACCTTTACTTAAGAAACCTGATCTTGATCCAGGATCTCCAGGTAATTATCGACCTATATCCAATTTACCCTTCATCTCAAAAATTCTAGAAAAGATAGTAACAAACCAGTTATGTGATCATCTACACAGTAATAATCTTTTTGAAGAGTTCCAGTCAGGATTTAGATCATCATAGCACTGAAACAGCACTGGTGAAAGTTTCTAATGATATTCTCATGTCCTCAGACAGTGGACTTGTGTCTGTACTTGTCCTGTTAGATCTCAGTGCTGCGTTTGATACTATAGATCATAAGATCCTATTGAAGAGGCTTGAATATGATATTGGGATTCAGGGAACTGCATTAAACTGGAATCTTTCAGTTAAATATGATTCAAACCAGTTTGTTCATGTAAATAATGAATCTTCTTCATATACCAGAGTCAGTCATGGAGTTCCTCAGGGTTCAGTGCTTGGACCGATCCTCTTTACTATATATATGTTACCGCTTGGTAAAATTATTAGACAACATTGTATAAAATTCCATTTTTATGCTGATGATACTCAGTTATATCTATCAATGAAGCCTGATGAGACCAACCAGCTGCAGAGATTACAAGCTTGTCTTAATGATGTAAAATGTTGGATGACGCTTAATTTTTTGCTTTTAAACTCAGACAAGACAGAGGTTGTGACGTTTGGGCCTGAGAATCTTAGGAACAAGTTGTGTAGTCAGTCATCAACGTTGGATGGCATTAATTTATCCTCCAACAAGAAGGTAAAGAACCTGGGTGTTATCTTTGACCAGGACATGTCCTTTAGTTCTCATATAAAGCATGTTACCATGACGACCTACTTCCACCTGCGTAATGTTGCTAAAATTAGGAGCATTTTGAATCAAAGGGATGCTGAAACTTTAGTTCATGTATTTATTACTTCTAGACTTGATTACTGTAATTCATTATTATCAGGATGTTCTAATAGTTCTATTAAAGACCTCCAGCTGATCCAAAATGCTGCTGCCAGAGTTCTGATGAGAGTTAGAAGGAGAGATCATATTTCTCCTGTTTTAGCATCACTTCATTGGCTCCCTGTAAGGTCTAGAATAAAGTTTAAGGTTTTATTTTTGATGTATAAGGCCTTGAACGACCAAGCTCCAGCTTATATTAAAGATCTTATTGTTCCAGATGTTCCTAACAGAACACTTCACTCTCAGACTGCAGGTCTGCTTGTAGTTCCTAGAGGTTCTAAAAGTAGAATGGGAGGAAGAGCTTTTAATTATCAGGCTCCTCTCCTGTGGAACCAGCTTCCACTTTTTATCCGTGAGGCAGACACCTTGTGTAGTTTTAAGAATAGACTTAAAACTTTCCTTTTTACACAATCCTATAGTCAGGGTTAGCTTGGGTTCTCCTGATCCATCCCTTTAGTTATGCTGCTATAGGTTTAGACTGCTGGAGGACATACGGTCCACATGTCTTCACTCTGCTGTCTCTCTTTACTCTCCATGTTTGTATTGGTTATTATTGCTGCCATTAACTGTTTCTCTGTTTATCTTTCTATAGACATGACGACTGGCCAAAATCCATCAGTGTGTGTCTCTTTCCTGTCAGCTCAGACCCCAGTCGGCTGAGGCAGAAGGTCCCCCATCCTGAGCCAGGTTCTGGTTCTGGTTCTGCTGGTTTCTTCCTGTTCAAAGGGAGTCGTTCCTTTCCACTGTCTCTAATCGTGCTGCTCAGGATGGAGGATTCAACCCAATCAGCTGGTTCCTTAGATAACTACTACTACTACTACTACTGTCATTTAGCAGACGCTTTTATCCAAAGCGACTTACATTGAGAGAACGTACAAGCAAGAAATCAAAGAGAAGGAAACAATATAAGGAGGCGGACTGTTTGGAGTCCAGTTTAATTCCGACGCTGATACATCAAGTGTAACATTTCTTTTTTTTTTTTTTTTTTTTTTTTGAGAGATAAATTCTCAAATCGCTATCATAAATCATAAATTAATCCCACATTAAGACTGAAAGTGTTCTTTAAAGAGGTGAGTCTTAAGTCTGCTCTTAAAAGTAGCTGCAGACTCTGAGGATCGGACCGAGTTTGGTAGGTCATTCCACCATCGGGGGATAACAGAGGAGAAGAGTTTGGAACATGATCTCATGCCACGTTGTGGTGGAAGCGCTAGGCGTCTTTCAGCGGCTGAGCGTAAAAAAATGTTTTATTATTAATTGGTTGATTTTTCTGTAAAGTGCCTTGAAATGACTTTGTCATAAACTGGTACTTTATAAATAAATAAAATGTTGTTGTAGCTCAGTTCTTCTTCAAGGAGCCATTGTAGAGGGTTCTAGCTGTGGACGGGAAGGATCTCCTGTAGAGGGTTCTAGGTGTGGACAGGAAGGATCTCCTGTAGAGGGTTCTAGCTGTGGACGGGAAGGATCTCCTGTAGAAGGTTCTAGCTGTGGACAGGAAGGATCTCCTGTAGAGGGTTCTAGGTGTGGACCGGAAGGATCTCCTGTAACGGTCTGTGCTGCAGCGGATTATGAAGAAGCTTCTGACTGAGACACTCTGTTGTTTAGTTACTGTGTTCTGAAGAGGATGATGAGGGTTCTCCATCATGTTCTTCATCCTCCTTTGGACAATCAACTCAAGAGACTCCAGTTCAGTCTCCAGGACAGAATCAGTCCTCCTTATCCATCTGTTCAGCCTCTTCATGTCACTTGCTCTGATGCTCCGCCCCCAACAGGTGACTGTAGATGTGATCAGCTGACAAACTCCTCTTCTTTTGCTGCTTCTCTTCAAATCTCTGTCTGCCCATATTGTTTGAAAGCCAGACAGAGATTAAATAGAATTATAGTTTATGTGATTTGAGCAGGTTATTACAGGAGAACAAAAATATTTCATAGAGGAAAGAAACAGAACAAGCTGTGTGTGGATGCATGTGTAGCTTTTGTTTTATTATTTTACACTCTTCCATCAATGGTCATACAACTGAACTCACTCTTGGTGTTTTGCAATAATTGGGTGGTGACAGCCTGGATGATATCAACAGTCCGCCCCTTACCTGGACCCACTGGGGTCTGAGACCTCCAGGAGAACCAGAACCAGGATGAATTCTGCCTGGACCCACTGGGGTCTCTCCTTCTAACTCTCATCAGAACTCTGGCAGCAGTATTTTGGATCAGCTGGAGGTCTTTAATAGAACTATTAGAACATCCTGATAATAATGAATTACAGTAATCAAGTCTAGAAGTAATAAATACATGAACTAAAGTTTCTGCATCTCTTTGATTCAGAATGCTCCTAATTTTATCAACATTACGCAGGTGGAAGTAGGTCGTCATGGTAACATGCTTTATATGAGAACTAAAGGACATGTCCTGGTCAAAGATAACACCCAGGTTCTTTACCTGTACACACAGAACACACTGATATAAACAGGTTCTAGTGGTCTGACGTAACACTTGGTTACTTTCAGCTCCTTAAGTGTTCCTGGAGTTGAAGGACCTTCATCATCTGGTTCTACAGGACTCTGTTCACAATGAAGCATCATCAATGTGGGACGTGGACAAAGGATATCCACTTCTGTCATTGTGTATCTCTTTCAGTCTCTCTGTTGGACCTGCTGATGACACACTGAGCTCAGTAGTCTCTTCCATCATGGAACTTCCTGTCTGAAGATGTTGGTCTTGGTCACATGATGTGAACAGCTGATGAGGCTGTTTAAACAATAAGTCTGATTGGTTCATAGATCAAACAGCGGATGTGAATTTATCATTAAGCTCCTTGTTAGAGAACAAGTTGTATAAAAAGTCCTGAAACATTAAACAGCTGGACAGGTGTGTTCAATTTAGAAAAGTTCACATGAAGGTCACATGAAGTTCAGTGTATTTTACTGAAGTTTCACCTGAGAGAAGATCATGAAGTTTTTGTGAGTTGTGTTTGTGAATGTACAATTTTATCCCAATTTCTAGATCTAAAGATCAGAACTGATGAAAAAAAACTTGTTATTTATAATAATTTTATTTAACTTTCAGATATTTTTATTTGTTTAGAGCGCGAGCAGCTTTCCATTATCCATCCATCCAAAACAGGAGCAGAGTCATGAAGAAGACGCGTTCAGGAGTCAAGCTGTCATTCATGACAATGTAGATAACATCTAAACCAAGGTCAACCTGAGAGGATCCTACGAGACCTTCTGTCCTGATGGCACAGGTCCTTCAGAGGTCAGTGGAACGTTCTGGTTCTCCTCATGAGAACGGCAGCTCACACAGATTGATGTTTTTATTGAAGATGGTTGATAGTTCAGTAGAAAGCAGCAGGTGTAGACTGACACCATCGTGAGTGTACACCCAGCGTTCACCGGTCCAGTCGTAGCGCTTTGGTCCACTGAAACAGAACAGACGTGATCTACAACATCTGAGCATCAGTCAGAATTCTTTGTTACTAGAACATGGAACGGGTTCTGCAGATGACAGAACGTTAACATGGAAATTAGGGATGTCCAGATCCGATCGGAAATCGGGCTCGATCTCGTAGTTTCAGTCTTGATCGGAATCGGACGTTACCTCCCGATCAGGACTCGGACATATATGTATAAATATTTTTATTAGCTTTGAACGCATCTATACACCTTTTCGTGTGACGTCAGTGTGCGGGACAGTTTCCCTCGCAACCCGCAGCCGCCATTTTAAGAGGGGACGTGTTTCCATGACGACCGACCACAACATGTGTGAAAATGTGAATGTTAACAGTTGAGAATGAGAAGCAATGTAGCAATGAGAAGAAGCCCAGGGGAAACCTCAGGACGTGCTGGATTGGACGCAACTGGCTGTCCCAGTCCCAGGACTGCTGGCTGTCCTGTCCCTGCAGCTAAATATTAAATAGAGTAAATTAAATACAACATAAGGAACGTCCTGGATCTGTTTATTTGCTCCTTTTTATTCATTTTTAAATGTATTATAGATCGGCTCAGGACTCGGTACTCGGCAGATACTCAAAATCAAATGACTCAGACTCTGACTCGAGGTCAAAAAATCTTGATCTGGACATCCCTAAAGGAAATCATTTACAGACTTTTAATGGAAACAATCTCTTTAAAACACGTCAGTCAGTCAGAGAAACAAACTGTAACAGGAAGCTGGTATCTGTCTGCATCAATCACTGCAATGAGGGGCGGGGCTACACCTGGACAGGTGGTCCAGTCCATCACAGGGCCACATATACACTCACCGGCCACTTTATTAGGTACACCATGCTAGTAACGGGTTGGACCCCCTTTTGCCTTCAGAACTGCCTCAATTCTTCGTGGCATAGATTCAACAAGGTGCTGGAAGCATTCTTCAGAGAGTTTGGTCCATATTGACATGATGTCATCACACAGCTGGCGCAGATTTGTCGGCTGCACATCCATGATGCGAATCTCCCGTTCCACCACATCCCAAAGATGCTCTATTGGATTGAGATCTGGTGACTGTGGAGGCCATTTGAGTACAGTGAACTCATTGTCATGATCAAGAAACCAGTCCGAGATGATTCCAGCTTTATGACATGGCGCATTATCCTGCTGAAAGTAGCCATCAGAAGTTGGGTACATTGTGGTCATAAAGGGATGGACATGGTCAGCAACAATACTCAGGTAGGCTGTGGCGTTGTAACGATGCTCAATTGGTACCAAGGGGCCCAAAGAGTGCCAAGAAAATATTCCCCACAC
>SSNP01000539.1:0-14267 GCA_006937955.1 Pachypanchax playfairii
AATTTCCTGTTGTTATTCAGGTTCATGATGATTTTGGTCAAAGTTAAAAGGAGCCAGTTCAGAGTGTCTGAAGGACCACATGGTCCCAGAACTGCAGGTTGCAGAACCCTGATCTGCATGTGATGAATCTTCCAGCCAGGTTCAAAACCTACAAGGATTTAATAAAAAACCTTTCAGTAATAATCAGCTCACACAGGATCTGGACATGTTTAAACATCTAATAGCAGAGTTTTTGTTCTGACACGTTTTACATTCTGTCATTGATTTTGGCCACATTCATAATCAAAACTTATCAGTTTATATGTAAATACAATTTCCCAAACAAGCGTTAGTGTTTTAAAAATGTGAACAAATTGTTCACACAAAAATGTTTAAAAATAAAGAAGCATTAAGTTTTTCTTTTTGTTAGGATTATATATAAAAGATCTTTGTTTGATTCCAGAACTATTTACAATCCTTCCACAGTCTCTGAATCCAACAGCATCAGATAAAGATTCTCCTGCATCTGCGTGTGACCCGGATCAGCTGGACCTCTGAACTGGTTCAGTCTGGATGATGATGACCCGGATCAGCTGGACCTCTGGACTGGTTCAGTCTGGATGATGATGACCAGGATCAGCTGGACCTCTGGACTGGTTCAGTCTGGATGAGGACGACCCGGATCAGTTGGACCTCTGGACTGGTTCAGTCTGGATGACGACGAATCAGCTGGACCTCTGGACTGGTTCAGTCTGGATGAGGACGACCAGGATCAGCTGGACCTCTGGACTGGTTCAGTCTGGATGAGGACGAATCAGCTGGACCTCTGGACTGGTTCAGTCTGGATGAGGACGACCAGGATCAGCTGGACCTCTGGACTGGTTCAGTCTGGATGACGACGACCCAGATCAGCTGGACCTCTGGACTGGTTCAGTCTGGATGAGGATGACCAGGATCAGCTGGACCTCTGGACTGGTTCAGTCTGGATGAGGACGACCATCAGCTGGACCTCTGGACTGGTTCAGTCTGGATGAGGATGACCATCAGCTGGACCTCTGGACTGGTTCAGTCTGGATGACGATGACCCAGATCAGCTGGACCTCTGGACTGGTTCAGTCTGGATGACGATGACCCGGATCAGCTGGACCTCTGGACTGGTTCAGTCTGGATGATGATGGCTCGGTCCATTCCAGTCAATCACAGTCTTCAGACACCTAAATAAAGGAGCACTGATCAGATTGAAGTAATAATTCATTTAAACATGACGTCACAAGGTGTCTGAGATGGTTTTATTTGTAACTAACTTCATCTCACAATATGTAGAATTATCAGCTTTGATTTGAATTTATACATAAATCTTTTTTAACACGTGCAGCTGCAGACGTCTCATTAAAAACTCCCTCTGCATCGATTCATGTTTGAATGTAAATAGACAAAATGTTGGACTTCAGTGGAGGAACACAACAATTAAACAGGAAAAACTTTGACTTGAACAACATGAATATGATTAAATCAGACTGTAGCCTCATAAAAGGAAATGATGAAATGCAGCAAAAACACACTAATTCCATGATCAATAAAAGTCTGATTATTTTATAAAGATACATTTTATAGGTAATAATTACCAGGAACACAGACACGTTGAGGTTTCAGAAACCACTTGTAGCCAGAATTAGGATCCTGGATCTGGTCCGAGTCTTCATAGGACACTCAGGAAGGTCTGTATTTCTGAACAAATAAAAACGAGTGTCAATACAGTTTAAAATCTCAAATCCCTCTTGTAATAAGTGTTGAAATGACAATAAATATACCTTAGACCAGGGCTATTCAAATCCAGGCCTCAAGGGCCGGTGCCCTACACGTTTTAGATGTGTCTCTGCTTCAACACAGCTGATTCAAATTTTCCAACTTTCTCCTCAGCATGACAAAGTTCTTCTGATTATTGCAATAAAGACTGCTCACAGAGCACTAAAACCACATCTGCAACTACAAACAGCAAAACAGAAGTAAGACATGACGGGAAAGACTTACCTTTAACCAGGAGAGGGCAGCAAAACACAAGGGCAATCCACCCTACTTTAACTGATTTGGATCCAGTCTGCAGGAATAGAGAAGAAAATATCGAACAGTTGTCACAACAGGCTCATTAGAATATTTCCTTAACTGGAGGGATTTTAACTGCTGCTGTTACAACTGATCCATCCATACAACCACAGAAACAACTGGAGGATCGAGTACTTCACTTAATAGAAGAACAGCTGATTGCATTTCACAGCTCACAAGTACAACAAACTCCTCAAGCTGAACCAAAACAGAGGATCAGAGAAGCAGTCGGAGGTGAGTGCTGAGCACAACAAATGAGAGGCTCCCACAGGCCCCACCAACCCCAAACGCACGAGGGTCCAAGTCCACCAACACCTGCTACAGCCATGAAAACAACATTTGCTATCACTATTAAGAGGCTTAGAGCTAGAACACGGTCCCGCTTGAGGGAACCACAATGACTGAGATGAACATTAGAACTATAGATGCTCTGATCTTTGGTTAGTTTCAGATGTTCATTTGAATTTTGAGGTCAGTTTTTGTGATATTGGAACAATGTGTGGTTCACTGTTTGTTAGAAACCAATTGATACAAATGTGAGTTTCTGAGGGAAGTCAGGAGGAGCAGAATTGTAAAACTGATAATTATTTGTACGTTCATAAGACAAGAAGTTTATGCTCTGAGACATACCTTGCTGACCTCTGGCCTTCGACCTTTGCCCCTGACTTGCCAGTTGCACCTTCGCTGTGAGAGCGAAAGTGGGACGGACCATGACCCGAGACTCACAGCCACTTTGGTGACGCTCGTCTCCAGATTTTTAATCCTAACCCTGAGTCTTGTCACAACAAACAAGTAGGTACCACTCCCACCTCTCTATGCCACTCCCATGCAGAATTATGGTGCCACTTCCGGTTTAAATCAAATCAAATCAAATCAAAAATACTTTATTAATCCCCGAAGGGAAATTCAAGTGTTGTTGTAGCTCAGTTATTCTTCAGGGAGCCATAGAGAGTTCTAGCTGTGGACAGGAAGGATCTCCTGTAGAGGGTTCTAGGTATGGACAGGAAGGATCTCCTGTAGAGGGTTCTAGGTATGGACAGGAAGGATCTCCTGTAGCGGTCTGTGCTGCAGTGGATTATGAAGAATCTTCTAACTGAAGACACTCTGTTGTTGAGTTACTGTGTTCTGAAGAGGATGATGAGGGTTTTCCATCATGTTCTTCATCCTCCTTTGGACAATCAACCCAAGAGACTACACTTCACATACACTATATTACCAAAAGTATTCACTCACCTTCCTTTACTCATACTATGAACTGAAGTGCCATCCCATTCCTAACCCATAGAGTTCAATATGATGTCGGTCCTGGATCTCAGTCTCCGCTCCAATTCATCCCAAAGGTGTTCTATCGGGTTCAGGTCAGGACTCTGTGTAGGCCAGTCAAGTTCATCCACAACAGACTCTGTCGTCCATGTCTTTATGGACCTTGCTTTGTGCACTGGTGCAGTCATGTTGGAAGAGGAAGGGGCCCGTTCCCCAACTGTTCCCACAAGGTTGGGAACATGGAATTGTCCAAAATGCTTTGGTATCCTGAAGCATTCAAAGTTCCTTTCACTGGAACTAAGGGGCCAAGCCCAGCTCCTGAAAAACAACCCCACACCATAATTCCTCCTCCACCAAATTTCACAGTCGGCACAATGCGGTCTGAAATGTACCGTTCTCCTGGCAACCTCCAAACCCAGACTCGTCCATCAGATTGCCAAATGGAAAAGCGTGATTCATCACTCCAGAGAACGCGTCTCCACTGCTCTAGAGGCCAGCGGCGGCGTGCTTTACACCATTGCATCCGACGCTTTGCATTGCACTTGGTGATGTGTGGCTTGGCTGCAGCTGCTCGGCCATGGAAACCCATTCCATGAAGCTCTCTGCGTACTGTACTTGGGCTAATCACATGAAGTTTGTAGCTCTGTAGCAACTGACTGTGCAGAAAGTCGGCGACCTCTTTGCACTATGCGCTTCAGCATCCGCTGACCCCTCTCCATCACTTTACGTGGCCTACCACTTCGTGGCTGAGTTGCTGTTGTTCCCAAACGTTTCCATTTTGTTATAATAGAGCTGACAGTTGACTGTGGAATATTTAGGAGCGAGGAAATTTCACGACTGGATTTGTTGCACAGGTGGCATCCTATAACAGTTCCACACTGGAATTCACTGAGCTCCTGGGAGCGTCCCATTCTTTCACAAATGTCTTGCTTCACAGTCTGCATGCCTGAGTGCTTGACTTTATACACCTGTGGCCAGGCCAAGTGATTAGAACACCTGATTCTGATCATTTGAATGGGTGAGCCAATACTTTTGGTAATATAGTGTATCTACCTGTAGGTCTTCTCAAGACGGATCCGATGACACCACCAACACCACGCTAGGACACTCACACTGGAAGTTAGCCTCCGATGACCACAAAGACGCCACCATGTGACCATATCTTGGGAACCAAATGACATAGAGGGACAGGTTGGACCAGTGTGTCCAGCGTCCCAGAAAACCCCTTGGTAGACACTGGTCTCGAACTCCCACACTCCCTAAGTTATTCCCATTTTAGCTGACCACCGTAAACAGACTTGAAGCCACAACTTGGGAACAGAACCAGCTATAATCATGCAGACTTCACTATTATTTTGGACTCTCAGAGACCTACAAATAGAGCCCAACCTCAACCAGCCACCACTTACGGTTCCCAAGAAACCCAAAATCTGACAAACAGGAAGTGACCTGTATCTCGGAAACAGAAGTAGCTAGAGAGACGGGGGTCAGACCAGCGTGTCCACAGTCCAGAAAAACCCCAGTGTTGACAATGATTACAGACCTCTAGCCCTTATAGTTTTTGAGTTAAATGCGTTTACAGACATCAAATTTGCCTGTACTTGGGCCTAACTCGGAAACCATAGGTCCGATCGACTCAGGGACTTCACAGTCGATTTGTAGACCCACAAAACTATGGGGCCAGTTTAGTCTCAAAAGGAATGATCTCACATAGTGTGATTCACAAATGTACATGCTTTGATTCACAAATATAATTTGGAGAAATATTTGTGATTTAAATTCACAAATCCACAATCCGATTCCCCAAATGCACATCCACAAATTATTTTGGAGGGACTTGTAATATAAATTCACAGTGCATACAAATTGGCGAATGTGCGTTTACAAACCACTTCTTATTTGTGAAAATGTCTGCATTCGTGAGAGAATTCTGTGTCATGAGTTTTGAGACTCTCCTCACCCAACAGGTCAACGAACGACATCATTGGCTAATGAAGCTGTCGATCAAATTTACAATCCTGCCACCCCTAATCACTTTCACGTAAGCTGCTAGTTGTTATGAATGTTTAGTTTTTGTAAGTATATTCTGAAAATGAAAACATAAATATAGGAGTGAAGTGATAAATGGAACCTTTGGCACTGTCGTCACTTTCCCCCATTTGTTTACTGTAGACAAAATCCCTGCCCACCTTTAGATCATAGACATTAGAGAAAACATAGAGGGTGACTTCCTATAAATGACGTAAATTGGGCACCATTTTGATTGTGTGTAACTGGAGCTACAGTGGCAGCAACATTTGGTAAACAAACTTGCTCAGAGTGAACTGCAATGCATTGTAGAGCCAACTGTTTGTTTTTATGCTAGAACACAATAAACTGACAATGTTTATTTATTAGAGAGCTGTTATGATTGTTTGTTTTATGGGCATATATCAGAAAATTAGGGTACAAATACAATTACAATTACATATGCATGTAACAGTAGGAGGAAGACTTTGATATGTCACAGCCAAATGTGACTAGATCAGCAAAAAATACTTTGATAATTCCTTAGTGGAATAATAAAATTTTGGTGACAGATATTCTTATGTAGTATTATGTAATACTGGTATCTTTAAAACAAAATTTACACATAAATCTTTAAACAATTTTATTCAAAGTTCTGTAAATAAAATAATACATGTATATTTTCAAACATTTATGTATGTATTTATTCCGCTTGAGTAGTTTCTGTAATTACATTAAACAAATTTATGACTTGGTGATTCAAAACATACATCTCAACTCACACACATACACTCACTGGCCACTTTATTAGGTATACCTTGCTAGTACCAGGTTGGACCCCCTTTTGCCTTCAGAACTGCATTAATTCTTTGTGGCATAGATTCAAATCGAATCAAAATCAAATCAAAAATACTTTATTAATCCCCGAATTGTAAATGGTAAATGGCGTGTACTTGTACAGCACTCTATTCAGGTCCCACGATCGCCAAGGCGCTTCACACTACAGTCTGTCATTCACCCATTCACACACACACACTCACACGTTTGGTGATGATGAACTACACATGTCCTGGGACACACACTGACAGGGGCAAGAGCTGCCAGCCACCAGCACCGCCGGACCCTCCGACCACCACCAAACAGGCAACGTGGGTTAAGTGTTTTGCAGAAATGAAGAAAAAAATCCCTCAATCAGCACAGCACCCAAATCAGAATAAAAAGTATTTCAAAAATATTATTTCCAGAAGATAAAACTAGCAAGAAATACTAAAAAAGAATGGAAAAAAAGTTAGCAATGCCAACAAGGTGCTGGAAGCATTCCTCAGAGAGTTTGGTCCATATTGACATGATGACATCACACAGTTGCTGCAGATTTGTCGGCTGCACATCCATGATGCGAATCTCCCGTTCCACCACATCCCAAAGATGCTCTATTGGATTGAGATCTGGTGACTGTGGAGGCCATTTGAGTACAGTGAACTCATTGTCATGTTCAAGAAACCAGTCCGAGATGATTCCAGCTTTATGACATGATGCATTATCCTGCTGAAAGTAGCCATCAGAAGTTGGGTACATTGTGGTCATAAAGGGATGGACATGGTCAGCAACAATACTCAGGTAGGCTGTGGCGTTGTAACGATGCTCAATAGGTACCAAGGGGCCCAAAGAGTGCCAAGAAAATATTCCCCACACCATTACACCACCACCACCAGCCTGAACCGTTGATACAAGGCAGGATGGATCCATGCTTTCATGTTGTTGACGCCAAATTCTGACCCTACCATCCGAATGTCGCAGCAGAAATCGAGACTCATCAGACCAGGAAACGTTTTTCCAATCTTCTATTGTCCAATTTCCATGAGCTTGTGCAAATTGTAGCCTCAGTTTCCTGTTCTTAGCTGAAAGGAGTGGCACCCGGCGTGGTCTTCTGCTGCTGTAGCCCATCTGCCTCAAAGTTGGACGTACTGTGCGTTCAGAGATGCTCTTCTGCCTACCTTGGTTGTAACGAGTGGTTATTTGAGTCACTGTTGCCTTTCTATCAGCTCGAACCAGTCTGGCCATTCTCCTCTGACCTCTGGCATCAACAAGGCATTTCCGCCCACAGAACTGCCGCTCACTGGATATTTTTTCTTTTTCGGACCATTCTCTGTAAACCCTAGAGATGGTTGTGCGTGAAAATCCCAGTAGATCAGCAGTTTCTGAAATACTCAGACCAGCCCGTCTGGCACTAACAGCTATGTTCAAAGTCTCTTAAATCACTTTTCTTGTCCATTCTAATACTGGTTTGAACTGCAGCAGATTGTCTTGACCATGTCTACATGCCTAAATACATTGGCTGTGTGATTGGCTGATTAGAAATTTGCGTTCATGAGCAGTTGGACAGGTGTGCCTAATAAAGTGGCCAGTGAGTGTATGTTCATGTGATCAATAAAAATGGAGTTTAATTGGTTTGTGATCAATGAAATCAGCAGCAGCTGATCCAGAATCAAATTATTCACCTCACTGTGTGTGTGGGTTGGTGTGTGTAAAGGGGAGGAGCCTGTGGCAGCAGAAGGTTCATTGTCTGTGCAGGGAGGGTTGAGTGAGCTTCACAAACATTGGAACTGTGAGGGAGAGAGAGACAAAGAGGAGGAGGCCAGCTCTCTCTTTCTTTCTTCGCGTGGGGGAGGTGAGGGGGAGGATTACCCGGCTGATCTGCGACACGCGCTTACACACAACACACATTCAAACAAACACACACACACACAATAACACAGCTGCAGAGCGAGGCTTGATCTGGATCAGCAACATCATCAGCGGCAGCAGCATCAACAAAGAGACGGTTAGAGAGGAGGAGGAGATCTTCATCATCTGAGGAGTCAGACAGGAGCCCAGAAACCGGCCTCTAGAAGCACAGAGACCGGCCTTCAGCAGCCTGACGGTGTCCCTCCTTCAGTCATGGCCGACCACATGTTCATGCTGCTGTGTGTCTGAGTGTGTGCTGCTAACGGTGGGTGTGTTTGCTGTGTTTGCTTGTCACTCACTGTGTGTGTGATGGGGAACGCGGAAAGCATGGAAAGCCAGCTGGCTGTTATCCGGTCCAGAGCCGCCCCAGTTCGGCTCCCCATCCCTGATCCAGCTGAGCTGGAGGAGAGATTCTCGATCGCACTGGTGAGTACAGGAAAACAATGTACAATATACTCAAAATCAGCAAATTAATGGAAAATACACCATAATGCACACAGCTAATACACAACAGAGAGTAGAAACAACAAATACACACACTCATCTTGCAGAAGGATGTGTGGTGTGCAGAAAGAACTGAATCAATTATGTGAATATTCATGTTTGATATAAACATGATGGTTTGAGGAAAATCTACCCTGTTTAGGGGTTTAAAAAGAACTAGAGGGTTTTCAAGACTGGTTTTTGGCTTCTACTGGTTCTTCCAGTCAAGCAGTACTTGCATTGAGAAACTAACCCTTTTCTGTCAGTTATGCATTTACAGTTTTCTGAGTCTCACTTGTTCAGCAAGGTTCCCAATTTCTTAGTGACCCCAAATTCAGCAAGTTGTACATGACTGAGTTTGAGTGGTTCTCATATTGTTACATACAGAGCTGACATTGCTAATGATTATATGTCCAGACCTGCCAACCTTGTCAAAAACATTTGAGTACCACTTGGGTTACGATGCTTTTTCTTGCAGAATTTTGCGACTCCACTCGTGATTTCCCAGTTTTATATATAGACAAAAATACATGCAGACACACACGTATACCGTTGCCTCCTTCTCTTTTTTCTGTAGGCTATATATTGGACTTAATATTTACTCTGTACAACAAATAATTTCTACACATTTCACATCAAATGACCACTTTGGTTGTAAGATTCAGATAATTTATAAATGTTTGATTTTTGTCAGTGAGGTTAACAAAGAAGACTATTTATTTTTGCCCTCCCTTCTCTGTTAATACAGATCAGCTGTTGTGCGCTACTGTGCGCACTGATGATCAGTGATCAATGATCAGCACTGCTGTACGCTGATCACTGATAAAGTGACATGCAAATTTCGTGTGTGCGCTCGTGCATGTATCGTTCACAGGCGGGTTAGCAACGCCAGCCCAGTCGAGGACCAATCAGCAGAGGTTTCATTGACGGACCGCTCGTAGCCTCCCGCGTAAGGTTATCAAAGCGATAGCGATGGTTATGGAGGCTGTTTGTCGCCTCCCGTGTGTTGTGCCCATAAGTTTACACGTGAAGGTTCACATTCACTGAAGGCTGGCCAGTCCACTGACACACACATACCCGCACACGCACATCCTCACACACACCGAGATAATTTACCTTTTTAAGTGCCAGAACAGCAGCAAGTAGGGAACCGGAGGATGGAGAGAAAGAGCGGGCAGCAGGACACAGGATGAAGCGGGAGGCGAGGGCGTTACACTATAGGTTAGGCAGAAATTGTTTTCTCTGCTTTTCTGCGTTGATTGGCTAAAACTTCTTCACCACGCTCCAGCATTTTTTTTTTTTTTTACAGAACTCACATGTGCGCAGCTTTTAGCGTAGTTTAGAGGGGTGAGTCATACCCGCTTATTTAGATGCCAAATTGCAGACTATTACGCAAAATGCGTACAGGTTGGAAGGTCTGTATGTCCATGGAAGTTGAATAATCAAAAATGAGGTCATAAAACTACTATATGTACATTGCTGTGGAAAAGTATTTGTTAGGGTTAGGATTTTTAAAAATGATCTAATCCAACTTGCCCCGTGTGAAAAAGTTGTTGCTGTCAACTCAGGAACAGATGAAATGAAGTCGGTAGCCTCTATCAGTCTAAAAAGGTCAGAGAGACGTTTCTACAGATCTGGAACACTGTAGAACCACAATGAGAGACGTTATCCACACATGGACAAATCATGGAGCAACAGGAGCTGCAGGCTGATCTTATTGATAACTCATTCAGGAGGTCACAGAAGAACCAGAACATCAGAAAACCTGCAGGCCTCACTCATCTCAGTTAAGGTCAGAGATCAAGATTCAACAACTAGAAAGAGGCGAGGCTAAAATGACCTCCGTGTAACAGTTCCAAGACCAAAACCACTGCGGACCAAAAAGAATGTAACATTTACCCAAGACTTCTGGGAAAATATTCTACAGTCTGATGAGACAGACATCTGTTTTCAGAAAGAGAACATCATACAAGCAGTCAAACATGGTGGTGGTAGTGTGATGATCTGGGGTTGCTTAATGCTTCAGGACCTGGACGACTTCCTGTAACTGATAGAAACATGAAATCTGCTTTCAATCAGAAAATCCTGAAAGAGAATGTCTGACCTTCAGCTCAAGAGCACTTGGGTTCTACAGCAGGTTAATGATCTGAAGAAAACCAGCAGGTCAAACTCTGAATGGTTAAAAAGTATTGAACGGGAAATCAATTACTAAATCAAAGACTCCTGCCCACAAGCAAAATGAACTGATTTTTTCTCATAAATTTTTGGTCAACCTGATTAGAAAGATACTAGTTTGAATGTTTGAGTTAAATAGCCTACCTATATTAGAGCAAATACCATACCATACCATGTTTATTTATAGAGCCTTTTTACAGGATTACTCCTCCAAAGTGCTGGACAATACAATAAATACAACAATAAAACAATAAAATACAATCAGAGCTAGGAGACATGAAAAACAATAGAATAGAAATGTGTCTTTAGCCAAAATTTAAAGACAGTGACAGATGGAGAGAGTCGGACAGTCATGGCGAGCTGGTTCCATAATTTTGGGGCACAGATAGAAAAGGCCCCATTCGCCCTGAGACTTAAAACAACCGGACGGGATGCGCAACAGACGCTGGTCAAGGGAGCGTAGAGCACGGCCAGGAACAGACCAATCGAGCAGCTGAGAGATGTAAATGGGAGCAAAGAGTGAAGAGCCTTAAAAGTAAAAAGCAAAATTTTAAATTTGATTCTAAAACGAACAGGCAGCCAATGCAGATGAGCCATGACCGGAGTAATATGTTCCCGGTGACCTGTCCTAGTTAAAAAACGAGCCACTGCATTCTGTATTAACTGGAGGCGAACCAAAGATGTAGAATTAATGCCATAAAGGATAGAGTTTGCGTAGTCCAAGCGAGCAGTGACAAAGGTGTGGACTACTGATTGCAAATCCTGCCCACTTAAAATATTGCTCAAGGTTCTCAGGCGGTGTAATTGAAAACAACAGGATTTCACGAGTTGGTTGATATATTTATCCATGGAGAGTTTTGAGTCCATTGTAACCTCAAGATTGGTAATAGACAATTTCAACAGTTTAGATAAATCCGGGAGCAAGCTCGGTTCTTGAATAGATACAGAGCTCGTTGAGAACAGAACTGCTTCTGTTTTTTGTTCATTAAGGTGAAGAAAGTTTACCGCCAACCAAGATTTGTCAACAATGTGTCAGATGACCTCTCCAGTTAGTAGAAATTTTGGGCCAATATTGATCAGTTCGCACTGACACAAACTACGCCCTCGTGCAGCATCTCACACCGGCGGTCTGACTGACAGCACAATGTACTTTACAAACATATCAGTCATGTAGTTTCACTGCCAAGATGTGGAATACGATTAGCGTCAAAACCTCAGTGCGTGAGAAATTCAACTCTTGCACAGTTTCAACCATTCATGTGCACAAATTCAACCATATGCATGCACTCTGCACCCTTTACAAGAAATTCAGCTTGCTCGAATATCTGACTTTTGAGGGTTTGGAGGCAGAGCCCAGTAGCAGCACTGACCCTCATGTGATTGGTCATTTCCAATCAGTCACGCCCACATAATGAGATAATCACTCCAGAAACAGCAACAAGGTGTCAGACAAAAGCAACCAAGTTAAAGAAATAATGTGGTGACATTTTTTCTTAACTCATTCAGTGCCAGCCACTTTCAGATTTCTACCCCCCTCAGTGCCAGAGATACAGTGGTGTGAAAAACTATTTACCTCCTTCCTGATTTCTTATTCTTTTGCATGTTTGTCACACAAAATGTTTCTGATCATCAAACACATGTAACCATTAGACAAAGATACACAAGTAAACACAAGATGCAGTTTTTAAATGATGGATTTTATTATTTAGAGAGAAAATAAATCCAACCTTACATGGTCCTGTGTGAAAAAGGAATTGTCCCCCTTGTTAGAAAATAACCTAACTGTGGTGTCTCACACCTGAGTTTAATTTCTGTATCCACCCCCCAGACCTGATGACTGCCACACCTGTTTCAATCAAGAAATTACTTAAATAGTTGCTGCCTGACACAGAGAAGTAGATCAAAAGCACCTCAACAGCTAGACATCATGAAAAGATCCAAAGAAATTCAGGAACAAATGAGAACAAAAGTAATTGAGATCTATCAGTCTGTTAAAGGTTATAAAACCATTTCTAAAGCTTTGGGACTCCAGAGAACCACAGTGAGAGACACAAATGGTAAAAACATGGAACAGTGGTGAACCTTCCCAGGAGCGGCCGGCAGAACAAAATTACCCCAAGAGCACAGATACAACTCATCAGAGAGGTCACTAAAGACCTGGACAACATCTAAAGAACTGCAGGTCTCACCTGCCTCAGTCAGGTCAGTGTTCACGACTCCACCATAAGAAAGAGAGACTGATCTAAAACAACCTGCATGATAGATCTCCAAGACTCAAACCACTGATAAACAAAAAGAACATTAGGACTCGTCTCAATTCTGCTATGAAACATCTCAATGATTACCAAGATTTTAGGGACAATACCTTGTGGACTGATGAGACAAAAGTTGAACTTTTTGGAAGGTAAATGTCTCGTTACATCTGGTGTAAAAGTAACAGCATGTCAGAAAAAGAACATCATACCAACAGTAACATATGGTGGTGGTAGTGTGATGGTCTGGGGTTGTTTTACTGCTTCAGGACCTGGAAGGCTTGCTGTGATAGATGGAACCATGAATTCTACTGTCTACCACAAAATCCTGAAGGAGAATGTCCGTCCATCTGTTCATCAACTCAAGCTGAAGTGATCTTAGGTGCTGCAGCAGGACAATGACCCAAAACACACCAACATAACCACCTCTGAATGGCTGAAGAGAAACAAAATGAAGACTTTGGAGTGTCCTAGTCAAAGTCCTGACCTGAATCCTATTGAGATGCTGTGACCTTAAAAAGGTGGTTCATGGGCCAAAATTCCTCCAGAGCTGTAAAAGACTCGTTGCAAGTTATCGCCAACGCTTGATTGCAGTTATTGCTGCTAAGAGTCGCCCAACCAGTTATTAGGTTCAGGGGCAACTCCTTTTTCACACAGGACCATGTAGGATTGGATTTATTTCTCTCTAAATAATAAAATCCATCACTTAAAAACTGCATCTTGTGTTTACTTGTGTATCTTTGTCTAATGGTTAAATGTGTTTGATGATCAGAAACATTTTGTGTGACAAACATGCAAAAGAACAAGAAATCAGGAAGGAGGCAAATAGTTTTTCACACCACTGTATTTAGCATTTTTACTGATTTTGAAGCCTCACAGAATATTTTCACCTATGAATGTGAATTCTGAAACCACCATCACAAAGATTAGTTTTTTCTCTTTCAGCCACAAAAAAATTGTTTCTACCTCTTTCTGTTACTTAGTAATCTGCAGTACAAAAGAGCAACTTTCATGACAATACACCTGTTTCAGGACAGTGGAGATAAAGAGCTTTAGTATAAAGAGGTTTTTCCAGCAGATCAGTGACTTTGATGTAAATATTTCATGTTTTAATAATTAATGCAACAACTCAACTATGTTTTACTTCTATGAAAGTAAAAAAACAACAGGAAAAAAGTACTTTTGATAGTTTATTTAATGTATGAAAATAGTCATTTATAGACAATTTCAACATTTGAAAAAAATGTAAGAAAAAAGCTAGATTTAAGATTCAGATACTCT